>VZRR01010600.1:285893-446543 GCA_013398015.1 Oreocharis arfaki | reverse complement strand
TTTTTTTTTTTTTTTTTTTAGTTTGGTTAATTTTTTTTGTTTGGTTGGTTATTTTTTTACAACTCATAATTATAAACAACGTTTTGTTTAATAATAGCAATTCCTAGCCCAGGCCTGATTATGTCTTCAGCAGTTTCCAGGAGTCATGATTTTCTTATTATTGTCCTATGAAGGAGAGTTGCCAGTGTTGCAACCACTCCTGATCACTACAATCTCTTTCACCAAGGCAACTCCAGGTCCTACCTCACTTCTCTCTGACTGATTCAACATTCCTCTGAGTTTCTCACATTTGTTGGTGGGAGAGGGTTTCTAGAAACGCTCTAAAAATATCCAGAATGAACTGCATTCTCCAGCCTTGGCAGTTGAAGTCATTTAGCATTGTATTCTTGTCATTTTCAATCATACGATTCTTACTTGATTATTTTTTCCGAGTCTTGGCACAGAATTTGAGCATCTGGTCTCTTTTGAGAAGTTTTTTGAATTTGTATTTCAGTTAGATTTCTACTTTCATGTCCATTTACTCCCTTTCCTTCTGCCAACTATCCTCTCCTCTGCTTGCCCACTTGTCTTTGCTTTTCTTTGATGTTTTACATATCCCTGAGGATTTTCTCTTGTGTTCCAGCTGGGATTTTCATTTTCACACAGATGCCTTGCTGAAACATGGCTCCATATTGTCCTTTACACAATCTTTCTGCAAACAAATTATTTAGACACATAAGCACACTTGTGCACACCTTTTAAAATAACTGCTGATTCCAAAAGTAGCTTTTACAAAACCATAAGGTCCTGCTGGCGGAAAAAGTGTCCTCTGAAGTGAGTAACATTTTTATGTAGCAAATACTTTTTTCTCCATGCAACAAATACGTAATTTTTTCAGTGAAATGTGAACGGTTTTATATGTGAGTCTGAGGAGGTACAATAGTTTCTCCCACAGAGGTATAAATAGAAACAGAAAAAGTTGGGTTTTATTTATCCAAGAGCAAATCTGATTCAACCAATTCACAGAATACAAAAGCAGTTAAAATAATCTACTAAGCTACCGACTGATCTGAACATTTCTTGATGTAACTGATTAGACCACACTCAAAACTTTTGTCTGAACATTTGGACACATCTCTGTTCTCTTTATTCTAGGTTTTTTAGTGGAATGCCTCAAAAGGGTAAAAGTTCTTTCTCCATGGAAGAACAACGTGTACATTTGCTTGCTAGCAGTCTGCCCTAAGCAGTCCACAAAATTTCTCATAGTTTACAAAGGAAAAAGAAAAAGTAAGTCTGCAATTCACAGCAAAATATCTAATCTTACAAACTCATATCTAAATGTCCATAAAACAAACATTGCAATTATTTTCTAGGGAGAAAAGAAGAGAAGCCAGCAGTTCTGGTTCTAGTATGTACTTCAGAATTGCAATATCTGCTTTGCCTGAACACCATTCTGTGAAAATGTTGGCACTTTGTAAACACATCTAAATCACCAATTCTACATAAAATTGATTATAAAATCACAATGATCAATTAAATCTATAGTCTCATTCTGACTCACAAACTAATGCTGATAAAGTTACAGGCAGGATTGCAGGAGGGCATCTAGTCAATTACCCTGCAGCAAGGGAGAAACAGGGAAACCTAATCTGCTTCTCATAGATGGTTTTTCAATCTTAAAAAGCTATATCCGTGGGGAGCCCATGTTCTCTCAAGGTAAGCTATATCGTGGGTAATTATTACCACCATTAGAGAGTTTTCCCTAATGTCTATCCCAAATCTCCTTCGATACAATTTAGCCTGATTACTACTTCTGTTCATTATAGATGCAAGTAAAAATTGATTCTCTTTCTCTTTGCACCAATGTATTCCATGCAAAAGTTTTTCCAGTCTAAGGTCATATTTTCTAAGCCTTTCTATATTTTTGTTACAGGCATTTGCCTGAGCATTTATACACTAAAAACAAGTTTGGGTAAGACATTCTGCAAATTTGGAAACCAAGAGATAAAATCTTTCATGCGAGGTTTAATCCAAGTTGGCTGCATAGTAAATGTAAATCACAAGCGCTTTGTGATTCTTCGCATAAATCTTGCTGAGAACAGGAATAAAACCTTATAAATATCATGCTTGTAAACAGATCTCTTGCTGGATGAACAGAAAGCAGATCCACAATTATAAAGAATAACAGATCATAGGTAGTCTGACTTCAGGCTCTGTCAGTCTCCTAGTCATTAAAATTGCAATAAGATGATAATTAAAGCTTTACTAAAACAATTTACTGAACAATTAGTACTTAGGTGTGGCTGAAAGCACTCATGAGGGAACACTGAGCCCTCCTCCAGCCAAGAAAGGAGATGTAAGAGGCAGTGAGTGGTTGTAGCTGCAGATTTCAGCCTTTGGCAAGAACCCAGATTCAAACAGGGAAACTGAGCCTGCTGCACTGCTGGTGCCACTGTTTGCCACTGCCCACCTCCATCCACCGAGTCCCCGTTCCCCAGTGAATAGTACTGGCAACAGACAGGCTTGCCAAACTGCAATGGAGCAAGATTCTCTTCTGCTAGACAACAGCAAAAGAAATACAGTGGATTATTGTCATGGCAAGGCAGAGCCTTGCTGGAGACAGGTTCAGACCACAGCATGAAGTGATGATGTACATGGAGCTCACAAATCCTAAATAGTGCAGCTCATAGGATTGATTACCTGGCAGTGAGAGCTGACAAAAGGAGCAGTGTCTGAGAATGAAGGCATTGCCGTCCTAGCAGAACCTTTCCAGCCAATCACAAAACCTTCTCACACAGATATAGTGACATTTTCCACCTGTCTTAAAAAGAAAATATTGGTCCCACTGTTTCTCTTGTTTTTCGATCATTCACACTACAATGAGAAGTTTAATCACCTGGAAAGGATTAATCTCAGTTTCCCACAGTGCTCAGAAAAGACACATTTTTTCCCCTCACAATTTGCCGATCAGTAATGCTACAGAACATTACAGAATTTATTGTGGGTAAGAGTTGTGGAACATGACCAAAGAAATTCCAGTGAAACATCCAAGCAGAGGTGAACTGAGAGCAAAACATGCGACAATGCAAGATAACCTTGCAGTATGGATGATGAGACCTGGGCTAAGCTGAGCCTAAACCTTGCACTAATCTTTAGACTGCACTTTGCAAGTAGAGCCCTTCCCCAACCTCAGAGGGCTAATAGCAGACCTAGGGAAATGCCAAAAGGCTACTAGGCCAGGCTGAAAACTTATGTATGATTTAGTAAAGGTTTAGCTGATGCTTGAGCCTTCCGAAGAGAATGCATGACTTTCACACAAAGTGGAGCAGGGGACTGCTCTATGTCCAGTAGAAAAGGCAGAGTCAAAGGCAAGGAGAATGAGACAGGCACATTTGTCAGTGAGTGCTCTTAAAGGAAACAATTCTGCTCTGTAACACCCACAACAATTACCAAGATGAAAAGGTTAGACAATTGGTGTGCTGAGATATATCTATGAATACTTTCGTTGTCTTTGAAAGAGGGGCTGTTTTGTGTCTTCTGTTTATTCACAGACTACCCCAATGAATCCTTCCTCAGGCTTGGGCTGCTGTGCCTTGAAGAGCACAAAAACTGTTGGGAATTCTGGTCACATGGAAACAACTCAGTTTGTTGCATTAACTAGCTACAAATTTGCAATTAAACTATAAATAGGAAGTGTATTTGTAAATGCAGTAGCCACCTGGTCAAGCTATTTTCAAAACCAGCCACTTAGACTGAGGTCAAATTTAACAATGTCCATAGGAATTTATAAGCAAATCCAAACTGCCCCTTTTGGGGAACAGAACACCTCATTGTTGTGGCAAGATAAGAAATCGGCATTTTCAAGATTAGAAAAATATCTTATAGACAGAGATCTTTCTTTATGGTGTTTCTTTTCTTCAACAGTCCTTTGGTTATGTATCGAAGAACCAAAGTGATTCATGAACAGTTCCTGAAGGACCAGATATAGTTTCAAACCCTGGTTGAACATGGGGAGAGGTCTCCTGAGCTTAAAATTCAGTTGGTTAGGATACTGTTTGATATGAGCTTTGAGCTGATGGATACTTTTTCTTCATTTGCTTCATCAAGAAGCTTGACTGAGTCTTCAGTTAGAAGCCTTCCTGTATTTCATTTCTGAAATGTGAAGAAAGACTCAGAAAATTCTTGCAGGAATCAGAAACAGTTTGGCTTTCACAAATCAGATAGACTGGATTTTATAGCATATACAAGGGTGTCCACTTGGAGTTTTTCTGTCAGACAAGAACAATTTTTAAGCTTACATGTTTAAGATATTGTGTGAACACTATGCATTGTTGAACACCATTAATTTGACTTGTATCTTGGCACTAATATTTGGTTGAAGTAAACAATTCAGTAATGACACAGTGTCGACTATATATTCTCTGAACAGCTATTTCTATTCTTCACCACACTGTTCTAAAGCAAGAGCGTGTGTTAAAGTGCTCTGCCATCCATAAGGGACATAAATGAAATCAGCCTGACTCAAATGCCCAAATTAAAACAGTCTTAGGGTATTTGAAGATATGGAAGCCAGGATTGTCTGTTAGGACATGAGTGGCTAAGTGGAAGGAGGGAAAAAAAGAGTGAATCAAGCCAGAATAGACTAAATACAACCTGAGGTTCTGCCACTTGCCAAGTTCACTGAGAGGAAGGAGAAACACAAGGTATCTCCTTTCTTGCATGCTTTGCCACAGACGTAGGTCAAGTAGACCACACATGAAAGTAAAGCCCAGAACATGTCATGAAACTGGATCAGTTCTCAAAAGAGCAGTGAAGCAAACCTTCTTGCCCTAGCCTAACATAGGGGTAATTGAATTCTGAAAGCCCTGTAGTTTCAGTTGCATTTGAAGTACATGATGGTTTCAAGAGACATCTTGTTGTTTCGAAGGCACAGGTTTTAAAAAAATGACTGATAAAAGAGTCCCCCAGATGAAAATCAAACCGTAAAACTAGACTGTCAAGGTAAAACTAAATATAACAAAGTTGTCAGGGTGACTTTTTCTGAGCTAATAATGATAGAATAACTCACCCGGAACAATTTCAATGTTTGATATTTTTTGAAAAATTCTATTTTCTCCCCTTAACCCTTGTTTCTACAAAAGTGAAAATAGAGGAAACACCTGAACACTTCAAAAATCAAGGCAGCTCACCTGCAGAATTTTCTTCTATGTTCCTGGTTTAAAATTCTTGTCTGTTAAGTCCCACCATCTAGGAATATCTGTCCTACTGCATGTTCTGGCTTCACTAGCACTAGCTTTCACCATCAAGGTTTGTTTATTGTCGTAAAGAGATGAGCAATATCTTTATGAAGTTACTCTCCAGTTGGACTTGCATTCCTAAATCACCTAGACATCAGAAAAATTACTTTTCACCCATTTTTAAAGAAAAATTACTTAAATGGCACAAGAGAAAATGAAGAAAAAAAAGGGATTTCTCTGTGTGGGGTGTCCTACAGAAATAGGAAATGGTAATTTTTACTTCAATTTTTTTCCCTTCTATTAGATTATCATCTCTCTGGGACAAAGCTCATCTTAACACCAGTACGATGGTGACCTGAAACCTGACTGAGTAGCTGGGCTGATCCCTTTTAGAAAAGTCTCTGGAGATAAAGAAAGTGTGGCCTGCAGCTAGAATCCATCATCATTCTGCAGAGGTGTTCAAAAGAAAAGATCCACACCCAGTTGCCTAGCTGCAACTGAGCTTTTGTTATTGCCCTGACTGCGTAATTTGGTAAAAGAATAGCATTTAAAAATGGATTCTCATATCTCAGAGTACAAATCGTTTTGCTCCTGGAGAAAGTCTATTTATGGATAGTAAATTATTAACTAGTACATTTTCATAAGTTTGATACATTAGCTCACTTTATTCCTGCTACAGTTTGTACCCTCAGCATTTGAGTCCTCAAGGTGCTGATCTGAATCATCGTGTGCCTACCTGCCTGATTTGCATGTACAATCTGATAATTAACAGGGCTTTTGGCTTACTGTCACGGTTGACTTCCATGGTCTCCATTTCCAAAATATTCAGATTTGCATGTGGAAATTATGTTTGCAATAGAGAAACCTGTCTTTTTGTGATGTATTGGTCTTTATATGGTTTGGAATTATTTTCATTTTCTATACGGGAACAAAGAGCGTGGAAACAACAATTATTTTGTCTCTCAAATGAATGGCAATGCAGGTGACCAACAATTTCTAAACATAATAATTCTGTCAAGAACTCTTCTTGTGTTGAGAAATATGAGCATTGAAAGTTATAAACTTGCCCAAAGCAATAAATACTTTGCAAAGAAACCCTTATTACCAATGCTCCTCCCAGATTTTCCTCAGTACACGCACTGTAGCTTTTGGATAGAGACTGTTTTTTAATTTTGAGGCCAGGTGTACGATTACAAGATACTAGAAGCAAAGCAGACAATTTTATATGCAAAAACAAGAAAAAATTTTGGTTTTATCTACAAGTGAATAAAAATCTTTCTAAATTGTGCTGTTTTCCATACAGAATATGACTTTTTTTTTCTCTGCCAGTAATAAATTGTTGGCACTCACACCCAGCAAAGGAAGAACTGAAAAAACATGTGCATAAGGAAAAATTCTTATTCCAAATGACATCCTGAAATAAGTCTTCTCTTTGTGAGAGTGGGAAGTGAGAATTCAATTTAACAGATTCGCTTTTATAAAAATCTAGTAGCCAAAAACCCTAGGTATGGTATCACCTCAGGTCACAGAGATGGATGGTAGATTTTCCATCTACTAGTTTATGACACCATATTTTTGTGAGTTTTGTGCCCAAAAGTAAATACTGTTTTCCTCATAGATCAGCTATCATCAGTGCCCAAGCTGAGCCAAGTGCATGAACTTGTGGTCTTGACCATTATGTGATCCTGCCAGAGTTGTAATTAGCTCTCAAATGGAGACCACAGAGTTCAGAAGAAAGGGAGTGTCTATCAGTTAACCCCTCTAAAGGAAAAGTACGTCTTCCACTCTGATTCTTCACCTACAAGCCCCATATCCTGGAGGAAGCTCCCTTTTCTAGTCTTTTTAAGAAACTGACTTCCAAAAGATCTTTAGCTCTCTTGGTATTTCTTCAGTTCCTTCTCTTTCTGTGGAACCCACAGTTTGAAATAAACTAGTCATGAAAGGCAAGTTATGCCTACCTTAGGGGAGTCAGGCTGTTGAAATGACACAAAACAGGAAACATGTTCCTTTCACTGAGTTAACAAAGTTATTCTGAGAACCTAGACACTGATTTTTAATTTTGAGCTTGTACCGTTATGAGATGCTAGCAGCAAAGGAAATAGGCCTTGAATTGTCTCAATAAATCAGCAATTTGGAAGACATAAAATGCAGCAAACCCTGTGGCACACACAGTAGACTCACAGTTTCCTGTGCTCCGTAGGATGTTGATCAGTACCTGCGCTGTCCACAGCAATGCAAGGAAGAAGCAGTTAAAAGAAAATATATATTTTTAAAGAATTTGAAGGTCTACATGGGGCCTTTATATAGGCCAATATTTACATTAAATGATGACTGAGTTTATATATGTCCCAGCTTAAAGCTGTACAATGGACAGTACAGCATGACAACTTGGCCCAATCCTCTCTCATTCTTCAAGTGCCCAGTTTTACTACCTTAGCCAAAAATCCCCAAAAGAACACTACTGACCCTTTTTGGAAAACTAGGAATGTGATAATTTTTGTTAGGAAATCATTTTTGTTCCAATGATAAGAACCATCTGTCTCACAAAGATTGGTTTGGTTTCAGGCATACTGTGTAACAGTGAACATTGTTACAGAAAAAACTATAAATTTTATGGTGCTATGGAAACTCTGGTGCTATAAATGGGTACAGTTTCACCCCATTACCCTGGCAGAAAATCTAGCCTACTGTGTTTCTTATGTCATCAAATAAAAAGATAAGCCACTTAAAGCAAAATCAGACTACCTTTTAAGCCACTGCCTGTCTCACAGGCTGACATACTGCCTGTAGGCTTGGTAATTACCACACTTTCTCTTGTTTTATTGTCCATATAGGACTATGCCATCCAGACAACATGGGAACAGGGGTAATTGCCTTCAAGTTTAAATTGTGACAAGCAAAGAATTTGATTTTGTACTGGAGCTTTGGAGAGTTTATGATGTTATAACAGGAAAATTATGAGTAAGTGTAAGAAACACAGCAGAAGAGGTATGCCAAATTACTGTTAATTTCAAGTCATGGAGTAAGGTTGCAGAGCTGCATTAACTTGTTGAAGTCAATGGGACTCTATTCAGAAGACGTCTTCTAGATCCTTTACAGGTATACACCCATACTTACAATCCTCTGTCCTGAAGAAGGGTTCAATGCAAACACAAACCTGGTGTGACCAGAATCGGCACAAAGAGAAAATTTCGATATATTTATTATCTATCCTCCTCATGATGCTACCAATTATTGTTCAGAATTGGACCAGTTATTATTATTGGATTTTGCTAATGTAGACTAAGAATGTAACACATTTCAGGCATTGCAAGATGCAACATTACTATTCTCAAAAATGGGAGTGTGGTACCATTCTTCTCATCTAGTTGTATCTGCATTAATAGTAATCTGGGTACAGTTGGAAACATAAAAACATTTACATCAAAAAGGAAATTGCAAATTTGATCTTAAGTTGGCTAATTTTTGTTAACCACAATCTTTGCATGTAATCTTTCTCACTGTTGGTAGCTTGCAGCTTCAAAGGTGCTCAGTATGATTTCTGAATGTGTTAACTTGACTGAGCAAACAGGAAAAACTTATGTCTGTTTACAGCTCTCAGGCCAAGACAAGGAAGCCTCAAGAGTGGCTGCAATACAAATAATCTCTGTGTGATGGTGATCCCAGATTCCCCTACTACACCAGATCTCCTGCATAGCAAATAACAAAAGGGATTTTTCTTCGCTGGGCTTTGGATGGATCTTCAGAATACAAAGCTCTAAAAGAACACTACTTCACTAAACGGGATTAAAAGGACTCTTAACTCTTCTCTTCCTCCCTTAGACTGTGTATTGGGTTTGTGTGGCCAGGTTTTGGTAGTGAGGGTGGCTACAGGGCTGGTTTCTGTGAGAATCTGCTGGAAGCTTTCCTCTGTGTCCTATAGAGCCAATGCCAGCAGGCTCCAAGATGGAGATGAACAGCTCTGCAGACGCCAAGGTCAGTGGAGAAGGTGCCCAGCTGAGATTCCCTGTTTCGGCTGAGATTCCCCTGTAGCCCATGGAGGTCTATGGTGGAGCAGAGATGCACCTGCAGCCCATGGAGGACCCCATGCTGGAGCAGCTGGATGTCCAAAGGAGGCTGTGACCCCATGAGGAGAGAAGTCCATGCTGGAGTAGGTTTGCTGGTAGGACTTGTGACCCCATGGGTGACCCATGCTAGAGCAGCCTGTTCCTGAAGGACTGCACCCCATAGAAGACTGACTCACACTGGAGCAGCTTGTGAAGAACTGCAGGCCGTAGGAAGGACTTGCTTCCAGAAGCTCATGGAGGACTGTGTCCCATGGGAGGAGACCCATGCTGGAGCAGCGGAAGCGTGTGAGGAGTCCTAATCCTCTCCACGGGGAGGAAAGGACAGCAGAGACAATGTGATGAACTGACTGTAGCCCCCATTCCTCTCCCCTCTGCCCCTGGGGCTAAGGAGGTAGAGAATCAGGAGTGAAATTAAGCCTGGGAAGAATGGAGCGGTGGATGGGAAGTGTTTTAGGATTTAGTTTCTATTTCTTTGTATCTAATTCTGATTTGATTGATGAAAAATTAAATGTTTTTTCCTCAAAGCTGAATATGTAATTGGTGAGTGATCTGTTCTTGTCGTTATCTCAACCCACAAACTTTTCCTCATATTTTTTCTCCCCTGTCCATCTCAGGAGTGATAGAGTATCTTTGGTGGGCATTTGGCACCCAGCCAGCATCAATCCACCACAGACCTCCATAAATACCAGTAGAGCAGCACAAGTTCTTCTCCACAAGGACTGGCTGAAGAGAGCAGCAGCTCAAGAAGCCGGTCAGAAAATCTGGAAAGCTTCTGGGCACTTACACTTGCCAGCTAGCAAAAAAAAAGACTTTGGGGAAGTGTCAGTGTTTGGAAAAACAAAAGCACTTGGTGCCTTGTCCTGAAAAGGGTAATTCATCTGTAACAAACTGTTGATATTCAGCTCTTTTGTCATGCCAGTTGGCTCTGGGCAGAACTTCCTAGCAGAAGTTGGCTTCCCCTCCAAGTCTTACAGACCCTGCAGTCTGCTGTCCATCAGGGAAGGGAACAAAGCACAGGCAGGACTGCAAGCCAACCCCTGGTTGGTAGGGAGAGCTGGTGCCAGCCAGCCTGCCCTGCAGCAGCACTGTGCTCACGAGGGCTGTGAGTGTCCATGTGGCTCCTCCGATTAGAACACGGCACTGTCCCTCAGCATCGGCCCCTACTTCGCCAGTTGTCTCAATTTCAGTGATAGTTTGGCATCATACCCCAGCCAGGTGTAGTGAAACTCATTCCCCCTCTCAGAAACAATTTAGCCTCATTGTGGAAACAATTGAATCAAGTCCTCTCCAGCCTCACCATAAATCCAGAGTTCTAAACTGAAGCTGTACCCAAGAAATCATGCCTAACTCTGTGTATTGAATGTTTTCTTTAGGGAAGCAGAAGCTGGAAGGTAAGCAAGAATAAGAGTAAGAACAACAAAGCAGATTCAGCAACCTTTTCTCAGCAGTGAATCCTACCCTATGTCAGTTATATAACAATGGCTCAGTTTTACTGTCAAAAACATTGTCAATCTGTGAATATGAGTCTGTAAAGCAAGATCATGTAAGATTGAAAAGCCTAGAATAAGAGGAATGATTGGGGAATTGTCAGTAACTCAAAGTCTTTAGAGATGAATGCTGACATGAAAAGTTATAAGAACCTTAGGAGAGGAGAAAAGAAAAGAAAGACCAAAAGCAGCTGAGCGAAAATAGCAGCTTGGCAAAAATAATTATCAGCATATTTCGAGTAACAGGTTTCAAACCCAATGTTTCCTTAAAGTTTACTTGTCAATCTAAGACTTATCTGTAGTGCCTGTCATGATGAGGAGGGGGTAAACCTGTGAATGTTTAACTGGTGGCATGTTATTCCCAGCATTCTACTATGACTGCTAAGAAATAAATATTTTTGTGCACTCAAAAATTGTGTAAAATCCTGCCTTGAAGGTGCACCAATAAAGTTACTCAGAGAGCCAAGCATTATATTTCCTACGATCTGAAACTGTTTTTAGGCCACCTCAAATCTAGAGTTATATTGGTTTCCTTTCTTGACAGTTTGCCCCAGGGAGCCAATTAAACTTTTGAGAATAAGAGCTAGGTTCAAATTCCGCCTTACGCATCACTTGCAGACTTGTTAGCCAAGCTGTAACTGCTGTACGTTTGTAATTTTTTTCCAAGCGGATGCATTAGCTGGAAAAATCCACCTGGGTCTCTAATCCCAGGTTGAGTTTGCAAAATGAAAAGAAAAATGTTTTTTTCTTGTAAACTGTACAAATTGGGTTTGCAGTTGTCACATAACTATGGGAATGGAAATGTTTAAAAATTGGTTTTGCTTTCATTATTAGCTAGATGTAAGAACTGGTTCTCTCTCACTACATGTCTTTAAAGGCCTGAGCTGGGTTTGTAGACATGAAAGCTCACAGCATTCCTTCTACCAGTGTCAGAAGCTGCTGGATGTGTCCCAAAACCAAAGAAGTAATGCTTGTACTCAATCTGATATACAGTGAGACCTGAGTAATATGTACTTTAAGATTTTCTTGAATGCTCCATCTATCTCAACGTGATGCAAATTGTACATAAAAGGAAGCTGACACTGATTATGTTAGTATAAATTACATCTTGCAGACTGCATTTTAGTTTCATGTGGGAATTTAAAGGTTTTCCTTTAATTCTTACCGTAATTAGCCAAAAAAGCTGTTTACTACAAGGTGGCCATTTGACAGATTGAGCTGAACAGTGCCAAAAAAAACCCCCAAACAAAAAGTAAAACCCACAGAATGTTGACAATGTTAATCTTCCTCTTCCTTTCCGGGAGTTTCCTTTACAGGAGTTTCATTTCTCCCTTCATAAATGTTTTTGTCTTGGCACTTCTATAGAAAATTTAATAATATGCCAGTTTCTCACAAAATGCTTCTACAAATTTAGGGAGGATGAAATTCCTTCCCAAAGCATTTGAAATGAGAGAGAACCCCAAGGCTACCCCATCATTCAGCAGGAGCACTGTGGAGAGCTCCCACTTTATGAAAACCTGCTCTCCCATGGAGGGGAGCTGAGTGTCTCAGTGGGATGGTGCTTTCTGACTCCAGCACTATAGAGGCTTGAGGTGTACAATCAGAGTCTGTTTTGGGAGGGAAAGAGAGGGTAAGAATACACAGTATTCATCCTGCTGGCCTGAAACTTATATGTATCAGGAAGTTAATGCAGCATAGATATGGTCAAGGCTCATCTATTATTGTCTTTTAGAGGTCGACAGCAAAGCCAGCAGCATGGATGGCTGCATTTATGGCAACATTCAGTTCAAACACAAATCCCACTTCCTGAAGTTTTTTGAGTGCTACAGATAAAGGAAATGGTTCACATTCCCCACTGCCACACACGGGGCTCACTTGTCTTTAGCAAGGCCTAAGCAGCACACGGTTTTCAGCACCAGTACAAAAATGGGTCTCACATTTCACTTTTGCAGTAAAGAGTGTGAATTTCAATGGATTTATGTAGAGGATAACATACATCAGGACTCAGACTGCATCGCTTTTTCTGGTGGGCAAGCTTGCTGCAGTGCAACTAGAAGCTATCAGAAAGCTTAAAGCAAATCTTCATCCTGTATGTTAATGCACTCTAGGAAGTTCCAACGAAGAGTTGAAGATGAATTTTGACTGCTTGGTATATTTACCCTGACGGATGGGAACAGGGATTTTCCACTGGCTATTTGGCAGGATTACTTATTTAGCCGCAGGATTTTGGTATTTCTGCCTATTTACTGAGTTGGAATCACTTCATCCCACATTGCCTTATTCTGAGTTTTTTTCCCATCAAATCTGAAGTCCTACACAGCTCCGTAGAAGGAGAAAACTGGATAAGAAATTTATGTGATTAATAAGTAACTAAAGGCAGGAAACGTAATTAATGTCAATCACCACGAATTCATAGCATCCAGACCTGTCAAATGTGATACATTTTTGAGAGAACAAATATAGTTGGTGAATGCAAAGGTGTCAATGTAACTGAGAATTCTGTACAGTTCATGGACAAGATAGTATGCTGTACTCTGAATAAGAAGGGAGAACAGAAACTGGAGAGCCTGTGAAATGGGATTAGAAGGGGCAAGAGAGCCGGCATGAAAAATTAACTCTGAAAGGGAAGTAATCATCAGATCTCGGCTCCAAGTGGTCTCTTATCCTCGTTTAATTAAATCATGGAAACTGAAGATACTCTACATTGAATTTAACTTATTTTAAGCTGTTCTGTCTTCCTCGGTGTAGCACCATGGATTAGAGAGTCTGACACAAATTTTATAGTCCTGAAAGAACATCATAGAAGGTAACAGGTTGGCAAATCACTGATGGCACAGTGATACTAGAACAGTGAACCTTGCCTGGCTATGCTGTGAGACCACACAACAGTTTCTCTGGCATCCCTGCTGCATTGGCACTTAGGAGCTGTGGACACAGATTAAAGCACTGATACAGGCTAGTAGGAGATCTCCCCTCAGATCCTGCTGCCCAAATTCTACTGCTACTTCTGGATATTATTGACTCATCTTCCTCTCTGCCAGTATTCAGCACCTGATCACAGGAACTGTAAAAATTTTTTTTAGGAGAAATGTCAGTGGCCAATTTCCTAGTCAGTCACTATGATGATTGTAAATTTCAGGATCCTTTATTTCTTTTATACTGTTTTATCTTCCTGTCAACTTTCTAGTCCTGGTCTCTAATTTTTACACCCACCTCTGGTGAGTACTTTTCCTAAAGGAGTTTACTGCTACTTTACGATTCTGAAAGGAAATCACATTTAGCAAAAACATCTATTTAAAACTGAAGATCAGCTCTTTTAAGCTTACATATCTGCTTGGCTGTAGATGCAGATTCTTTAAATCAAATAACAGCTAGGGATCCTTTTGAGATTAATGAGTTTTTTTTCTTTCTTTTGAAGATGGATTAGTCCTAAAACTCCCATATAAATAACTGTGTTCTGCATTATTTTCCTCACAGTCTTTCCAGAAACAAAAAAGATGACAGAATGATGCAGCCAGGCAGGTGTGAATTTTGCAAATAGAGGATTTGTCTTGAAATAACCATACTGGTAAATCAAAAAAATAAAAATATAAAAAACCCAAAACCTTTCATTCCACCAAAGAAGATTTTTAGACGACAGAAGAGAGGGATTTGAGTCAGCTACTTCAGAGCAGAATTTATTCCCCCCTTTTTGAAAAAAAAACAAAAAAAAAAACAAAAAAAAAAAAAAAGCTTTTTTTTTTTTTTCTTTTAGTACCAGAAATATTAACTAATGGCAGATTTGGGAAACAAAATTGACCAGTTCCACAAAAAATGTCATTGGTACAAAACTTTCAGATTAATTTTACTTGGAAATCGTGGCTAAAAAAAGACCCCCTAAAACTCAAGGAAACAAACTTGTGCAGAATATAACAGCAAAAAATTTCATGTAATCTCATTTTCTTACCAGAATGAATCAAGTGATTCATGTGCCTTGGGAAACTGCAATTAAAAATACAAAACCCAGATATTCCTCTAAATCTTGAGAAGAACCTGTAAGAAGTGTATAATCTACTGAAAGAGTTTGCAAGCAGTAAAATCCTGAAAATGCATTTGCCTCATTTATTTATAGCTCTTAGGGATCTGAAGGTGACCCACAATACTAGAATTTTATATCTAAAAGGGTCTAAAAGGGATCCTTCGAACCTCACCAAATACAAATAAAATATTACTGGTGTCTAATCCACACAGAGAAGCATGGTGCCAGATCATTAGCATTTCATTTAGTGAAAGTACTGTCTAAATCTGCAGACCCTCTGGAGAAATCCATCTGTTCTCATTAATCAGAGCATCTGTTTTGGCAACTAGCTATTAACAAGAATTCTGTAGTCTGGATGGAAAATCCAAAAGCCATTTCTTTATGAATGTGATATGAGGTACCTTGTTTCATCTTTAGTAGATTTTGTTTTTAAATCCTCTCTTCTTTCTTGTCCCCTCGCCCTGTCAAACCCACACCTGCAAGTGCTTTACTGAATCGGTGCCTAATCTGTCTTCATCTCAGTGAAAGCACACAGATTCCATCTGGGTGATGAGAAGATGGATGTTTAAGCATCCTTCATCAGACGCATCAGCCTTGAATAATTGATCTCTGCCTTCACCATCCGTGCACGCACACACACTTGTGTTGGCATGAAGCTGAATTGTAGTCTCTGCTGGCAGAGACAGTTTGTAACATTCCTAAAGCATTCCTTAAAGTCTAGTGGCTATAAGGACACAAAATATTATTTTATTTTGCATTTTATTGAGATGAACTGAGTCTAACACACTAAGACAGCAACAGCTGGAAAGAAATAAACTTTTCTTTTGAGGGGTGTGTTATTCAGAATGTCTTGATTCTAACTGGATATAACTTTAAAGAATCAAGTAATTCATTGTGTGATTTTTACCTCATGATGTTCATGAACGAATTTCCACCCACTTGTCATCAAGTTCTGTGAGAAGAAATCTTTTAGCTGGTAGGAAAAACTCCTAGTTTATTAAATTAAAAATGATCATTATCACAGGTATGTGGAAACAAAAGCAATTACACCGTCTTTCCACTTTCCCAGAAATAAAACCAAGAGAAAAGAAAAAAAATAATCTGTGAAATCTAGTCTCTGTCTGCTTTAATATGAAATGTAAATTACTCATGGAGAAAAAAGAGATGATGCATTAAATTGAAATATGAAACTGTTTCCCCCACCTCCAATTATTTTTGTTAGATTTGTTACCCTAGTGGAAATAGTAGTATTATTATTAGAATCAACTTCAGTATGAGGTAAAGCACAGTGGAGTGACCTGCATACGTGCTGGGGAATAGGGAACTCGAGCTCTAATTCTGCTGCTGAAACTAATAACTTTGGAGGCCCCAGGCATTGTGTTCTGGCCTCAGATCAACACTCTATCCCTCTTCAGCAAAGCATTTAAGTACACGAGTAACTACATAAGATGCTCTGGGATTTAAGCAACTGGTCAACTGCTTTGCTGCACTGCAAGGTATTTGTTGTTTGCTATTGAACCTCTGAGTAATAAAGGAGACATGGAGTTAAATAGATCTTTAAGGTGCTGGCTGAAGCCTGTGTTAGTTTTTGTAATAGGTAATTTGGACATAGTAAAAAAAGGCATAGGACTTTTTACCTAGATAAAGTCATTTAAATTAAAGAGAAAGAGATGATCCCTGAAGATGAGAGCTCTGAAATCTGTCATTTGCTTTGTCCTTGTTGAGCCAGAGAGATTGCGATTATGATCTAGTAACGACTACTAAAGAATTTGCTTTCGTCATGCTCACCTGATATTAATGAAAGTGTTAAATTTATACCATGAAGTTTCTGATGTACAGAAATACAGTTTTTCTAGAATAACTTTAATAACTTTCATGTGACTCTTTAGAAGGACAAAACACATTAAAAAACAAGCGTATCTTTGTCTAACGGTGTTGTGGTTTCCAACCCACTGCAAACAGTCAACACAAATAGCTTTATCTTTAAAACTGATAAGCAGTAACAGCTCCTGAAGCCAATGGAAGCTGTCATTATCCCTCACTGTGCCAGTCCAGACCTTGTATCTGTCTTTACTTCCCTTTTTATAGAGATGATAACACCTATTCACCTGTCTGGGATGACTGACACCAAAATCAGCTCTCTGAGACTGAACAGTGAGATTCCAGGGCAGATTAAAAGCCTGCCAGTTCAGTATACTTAGAAATATTTGAACTGTTTGCTTTTAAAAATATGTATCTGATTATTCTGATTATTAAAAAAATCTGATTATTAACACTTTACATTTTAATGGGAAACATAACAATAGGAACTGAAATAGTTTCTGAATATATTTGATTTGAAGCAAAAGAATCACAGCAATATAACTTTCTTTAACACAAGAGACTTCCACGAAAAGTAATTTTGCCCAATAAGACATTACTTATTGCCCATAAGAATCCTAGTTGTGAAAATAAACACGTGTTTAAGATACTGAAAAAAGGGACTTAACATCTGGAGAACTCATACTCAATTTACAGGCTAAATATAATCTAGTCTCTCATTTTCCACATGTATCTGATTATGTCCACAATATCAGTCAGAAATTCAATGGAAATAGTGAAAAATTAAACATTCCTTGACTATTTGACTGAGGAGAGTGCATGGGTGGGTCCCAGGACCAGCTCTATTCCTTGCAAAGGATGAAAGTCACAAACTGGCTGTGGAAATTCAATACTTTGACAAGCAACATTGCTCTTAAGGACTCTAAAGGAAAAAAAGGTTAGATAGTAGGATGCACTGATATTACTAATACTAAGAGGGTATTATGAGAAATATCTTTTCCAGGTGATTCATAGAGACAAATTTGGAGATGAGGCATGACTAGAGATTGAAGGGGGTGATAGGGAATTTAGCTTTGACAAAGGAGTTGTTTCTGGCTTTTTTTGTGCTTTACTTGCCCACATATAAGTTATGTTGTGGATAACATAACCCCCTGAATGGGGGCTGTTCCCCCAATAGTGCAGATTAAGAAAAGAGTGGGTTGTAAAGAGGCTTTTTATCCTAATGAACAGAAACACTGTGAAAATGCCACCTGATTACTTTGGAAAAGGTTAAGAAATTCCTTTGGACCCCAGTGGTAGGCCAACATGCAATGTACCACAGGACATTCGAACTCGCAGCAGTCATCAAGGAAGCTGCTATTGTCACTCTTTTTTCTATAAAACTATCTTACCAGCATCCTTGATAATGTAATAGAAAAACCCCCAAATTTCACTGATCATTTGGCAAACTCTTCTCAGACTGATGTAACCAGTCACAGTCTTTATCTGAAAGCCTAGGGGAGGAAAATAGTAAAATAATTACAAAGATATGCAGATTGTTGGAGCAGAGATATCTTTCTGCCAAACATTTGCTTGAAAGTAACTTTCAGCGGTGTTTAGTTTGAGTGCTAAAACCTGGGATGGAATTTTACGGGACAGTTACACAGTGTTTAAGTTGAACAGGTAATACTTTCTCTTTGCTGAAGTTAGTGATAGTGCTATTGATTTCACCGAGCCCACATTGAATTTAATGATGCTTTAGGTTAGCTTTGACCCTGTACTGGGTGCATTTAACCTTTTGTTCTCTCATGGTTTTAGTTAAGAAGTGGTGACAGTTCCTTCATGCAATGACTTCTTGACTAGATATTTCAAAAAATTACTGAATCTTCTTGAATTTTGTTTAAAATATAAAAGCTATAAATCACTTTTAGAGAAAATTTATTGTCTTGAAAATTCATAAAGTCAGATAGGAAAACAAAAGGTGTTTCCGTTTGCAATACCTTTGTGAGTTATTCAACCTTCTTCTGCAACATTACTCCCTTAAGGGAGATGGGTTTTTTGTTGTTTTTTTTTCCCCTTCAAAATTTCATTGACCTATAACAGCATTGGTGCTCTTCCAAATTGTTGTCCCGATTCCTGTAGCTGTATAGGTGCAGCCTCATTATGAATTCCCTCCCTGTTCTGGCTCAGTTCTGAATTCAGAGCTGTGTGTTCAAACACAAACTTCTGCATGTATGATCACTCATACAAGTACAATCCAGAGATAATGATGTGTAAGGTAATTGATTTATTCATATTCAATAGAGACTAATGCTTATAAATCAACTTTACATTCTATTGAAGTGAACTGAATAAAAGTGACACATGTATTAAAAATAAATTTTTGAATTATGCAGTTTGTCTTGTGAAATTTATTTTCTCTGAGCAGAAGACAAGTTAACATAACAAAAAAAATTTGTTTCAACCATGATTATATCAATAGAGTAAGAAACTACTAACATACTGTATTTTTGTGTCAGTCCATGCAGATCAGCCACTTACTGAGATCTGAAATTTTTGCATGTATTTGCTACATGGGAACTTGTCATTTAGAACAAGGTTAAATGTAACTCAAGAAGTTTGCCCTGCACATATTTTTTTATAAAGTAAAATCCTTTATCCTGTAAAATCTTAATTCTGTGATGTCTAGCAGCAGTCTTCTGAAGCCATGTGCATCCTTCTGAATCTTTATATTGCCATGCTCTAAGCATGTGTTAAGGTTCAAGCACGGAATATCCTGGTGTCAGTGTAGCTGTTGCCCCACAAAAGATGGCAATTGAAAACAAAAGCCGAAAGAAGCAGAGAAAACAACTGTTTGAAGAGATGGAGACATGAATAGAAGGAGCTTATCTAAAATTAGAGCCAGATGTCTCACTAAGCCCTAAATAACACTTTATTTTATGCAACCTTTGTTTACCAGATTTCTTCTCTGCATGAATCATAAGAATGTATCTCTAGTTCAGAATAAATGGTACCCAAAGCTAGCAGAGCACACCCTTATTTTCTTTCTCAGTGTGAAATTAATCCAAGTACGTTAGAGAAGTGCATTAATTTGAATGAGTGACTTTAGAAGCAGTATAACTCAGAGTGCACCTTCTTTTTCTTACCTGCCTATCCATTCTGTCTGCTCACCATCCTTAAAGAGAATCAGACTCCTCAAGTTTTAAAACTCAACAAAAATCCATCACAGTCTGGTGACATCTGTTTTATTACATAATTGGAACTGTTTTATGAGCTCTACAACGTTGCATCTGAAATTATGACAACAATTTCACTTCCTCTTCTTTGTGTGGAAGCCAACCTTTGACGCATGTAGCTGGAAGGTAGGTTTACACTGTTTAAATAAAAATTATTCTGGGTAGGAATGTTTTGACTCAGATTCCCTGCCCTGCTCCTCATTCCCACAGAGGCCAATACTATTGTTTTGAAACTGAAATCCTTAATGAGAAAATGTTTGTTTCAGTGAAACTTCCAGGGTGAAACTCAAACAGATCCTGAAAGCCACACAGACCCGAAACTCATCTCCAAAGCAGTTGCAGCAGGGTTGTATCTCAGAGTATATTAGAATTACTGATCTGTCCTCTAAGTTTCTTTAGGTGGGACATCCATTATGCCTGGCAGACTGACACTGTAGTCTGACAACTCTTAACCAGAACCAATTCTTCGCTAAAGATGAGATGAAATCTTGAACTTGGGCCATCCATATTTCAGACAGCCCTTTGGCCACCTCCCATGAATTGGAAGACACCGAGATTTCCTTTCTGTTTCAAAAGTCAAAGGAAACAACAACATTACAAATATATGACTTTATATTTGATCATGAAATATAAAAAGCAACTGAACAGGAATCTGAAGATGGAACTGGAGTGCAAGGGAGAAAAAAATAGTAGAGTATACAGTTCTGAACTCAAAAAAAAGAGCTAATTACATAATAAGGGTAATGACCTCCCAAAGTAGGCTTGGAGGAGACTCTGGGGACTGTTGGTAGAACCCCTCTGGAAAAATAAAAATCTAAGTAAATAAACAGAAATCAGAAGAACTGGCAATTGCTGATAAATTGGTAGAAAGTGCCAACAGGATAAAATTAAATAAAATGATGGTAATTAAACCTTGCCCTTGTAATAGCAAATATAAACTGCAGAATGTAACCTGGGCAGAGTAGAATAGGAGGGAGGATCTGGGATGGGAGAATTCTATTTAAGTGACAAACTGAACCCAATTTAGTACTGGGCCACTGCCCACCCCCCCTCCCTCCACCACCGAAGAAGAGACAATGGAACAATTTCAGACAAGGCAAATTGCCTGAGGGAAGCTGTGGTTGGGCAGCACTGACCAGGGGGACTGAATCACACACAATGATTTACCGAAAGAGGTAACAAACTGCAGAGAATCCAGCGCAATGAAACAAGAGGGCTGAGGATTTTTTAAAACCTGGACTCACTGAGGTGAGGATAAAAAGTGTTAAAAGGCAGTTATACAGATTTAGTTATTTGTTCACCAATTATTTCTAGGCAATTATGTGTGATGAAAAATATAAATAGCGTTAAGCTCTGGCAGAGCAGCAAGGTTTCCAAAGGTTTCATTCTGAAGATGAAAATAGCTAAAGATGCCTCAGATATATCTTGTCCCACCACTAAGCTGAGAGCAGAGGGGACAAGACCAGAAGTTCACCTCCCTCCAGCCTTACTTTTCCACATGTCTGTGCCCTCATGCTTCTCTGGTTTGTCTGCTGAGGAGGTGGCAGTTTGGTGGTGAGCAGAAGTGTTATGATAGAGAGAGTTAACAAACCAGACAGAAGAAGAGGAAGGAAAAGCGTCAAAGTCATTCTTCACAGTTATGCTCATCACTTTTTCAAACAAGGATATGGTGCTATTTTTAGCAAAGTTCCTGGAAACACAACATGATGAATATTCATCATCCGCAGCAAAAGATACAAGATGGTGAGCAACATTATTCAAATCTGTCTTTTCTTTCACAAAATGGACAAACATCAAAGCTGTATATATCAAATACTTGAATTTGCTTGTGCATTATTTTGCAGTTAGAGGTGGCTGGACGACTTCCAGCAAATGGTGAGTCTCTCCCAAAAAAAAAAAAAAAATAGAGTTAAAAATTCAAAGAATGTTTTTGTTCAAGATCTAACAGGTCCATGACTTGCTGCTTTCCTGATGACTTGTCTGCCACCTCAGCTGCTAAACTGGGAAGATCTGGTCAAGGACTCCACAAGGGCATCCAAGTTTCTTGTGTTTCAGGATGCAGGTGGCCCAAACTGGAGGCCAATCAGGCACTGGACTTCCCTTTGAAGCAGAGTTAATTTCCCTTGTGCTGCTGGACACTTTCATCAAGATTCTTCGTCAACTTTCCATTGCTTTCAAGGGAAATTAAAAGTTTCCATGAGAAGAGAAGTCACTAGAAACTTCGAAGATTTCCATATGGAAATCAATTTCTTTATCTTCATAAATGGGCTTGAACTACAGACAGTACAAAGCAGGGACACAAAGGAAATAATAAAATAGTTGCCCAAGGGATCGACACTCATGCTACGTAAAGCATGAGGAAGCAGTTCTTTTGTGAGGGGGGAGAAAAACTTCGTGAGCGCACAATGAAATAAATTTGCATGGGTATAGGGACTAATCTGACTTTCTGAGGCCATCTAGCATCTGGTAGGAGGACAAGCTTCACAAGTGCTCTCCTAGCTGATGATCATTTTAAATAGATTTTGTGCTCATAAGACTGATTCTGAGTTCACAGCAGCACATCTCATGATTCAGTGTGGCAAACAGCCAGATGAAGATCACAGCCTCACTGACAAGTCTCATTCTTCTCAGCCCTATTTCAGAGCTCACAGGTACCTGAAATAGATTGCTTTGCATTCAAAATAGCCTGCTGTGTAGCACTGCATACCTTTGAAAAACCTGCATCATTTATAGAATCATAACTAAAAGGCAGAACGGACTATCAGATGGCCCAACTCATCTTTCTTCGTAGTCATGGCATGATGGTGACATTTCAGATTAGTGATGTCTGCCAAAAGGCTTTGAATATTTTATCTTCCTAAAAGGTCTTGCTGCCATATTGTGCATTAATTCTCAAGAGTGAATATTTTAAGTTTGATGGGAATTCAATAGGAGCAAGAGTCGTCATTGCATTTTTAGGGAAACCCAGTCTGTGAAGACCAATAGGCTGTGAATGTTCTATAGTTTGTTCAATGCTGCACATATGCTCTCATACTTCGCGCATATTTTCCCCTCAGATCTACCGAAGGTCTGAGTCACACTGCTTTGCACGCTCTTGCTGATTTGTTCAAAAACAAGCGATGAGGTGCATTTCGAGGAAAACTGAACTATCCTTCAAGTTGCCCAGTTTGCATTTCACCTCACTCCTTGATGTGTTGTCTACACCAGGAAATTCAAGCGTTCACAGGAACATCTAAAACATCTGTTTAACTGCTAGAACAGTCCCACACACCCTTTTGGCACATTTTATGCCTCCAAAGCTGTTCCTGGGAATGGCTGAGGAGTTCACATACACCATAGACCTTTCCATTAGGGAGTCAGCACACAGCTGCTCCCTTTTGGATTGTTGGGTTAATTTACTAGCCCAGATTAAGGCATACTGTGGCAGTTGGCTTAAGTACTTGGGAATGCTCATGGCATACGTAATGGACCTGTAGACACATACATGAGGAACAAAATTAGACAAACAATCAAAGGGTCAAAAAATTCACCAGGCACCGAGAAGGTGGAATGACCAGAACTAGGCAAGAGCATGAGGGAAGGTACTATTCAGTCAGATTTTGTCACACACACACATGCATGTATCCATGTTACAGAAAGCCTTAACTGCTTAGATGAGGTATCTCTACTCTTCTGGTATAGCAGTCTTAACTCTGTTTTGCAGTTAAAAATGAAAGTTGTACAACTTATTGCTATTACAGAAGTTATTTACCTCTCACTTTTGCCGAGATCTTTTTTCTACTATTTGTTTAGGTGTTTTTCTCCTAAAGTACAAAAGAATTGCCAAGATCTACTCAGCTGAAAGTAATCGTTATGTACAATAAGGGAGTCAGAAAATGCAGATAAATTCTGTGCTAGAAATAACTCATACATGGTAAGAGGAGGAAAAAAAAAAGGAAAATGAAAGGCAGCTTGTAGGTACCCCTCAAACAAGGTTAGTCAAGAATCAGCACCAATATTTATTCCTAGCTCTGTTACAGGTTTTCTTGTACCTCAGGAAGGTTATTCAACAGTCTTGGATTTTCTGTTTCCCATATAAGCACATTGATACTGATGTCACTTAGAAGAAGCTTTGGAGCTTGAAAGCTTTCCCGTTTTTTAATTACTTTATTTTCAGGTGAAAAGATCCATAAGGACACAAAGCATTATTTCAGAATCTGAAACAGCTTTTGAGTTCTGCTCAACCATATCTTGATATGCAAAAAGACAAGAAATTAATGACAGGAAAATGCATCTGACACTCCATGTGACACAGTAGTAATGACTACTTTGTTAGCAAAAGAAGTGAGTCAAAAGGTAAAGGGAAATTGTATAACCAGTTTGTATGCCTGTATTTATATTGTTGGCATTATTTCAAATGAGAATATTGTCCTAAGTAAAGGTGAGTAGGAAGATATTTAACTTAGATTCAGGCAGAAGCAGAGAAGGTATATGGTTTGAAAACCACTCCATTTTTTCCCACATGGAAAACTCCTGATTCGATTTATGAATATCTGTAATTCACATAAAGCAGAGATTTCTTAACATGTGCAATCCAAGAGAAAGGCAGTGCTCAGAGAAAGACACATTTCCTTTTGTATTCCAAAAAGCTGCTGTCTTTTGAGCCATTATGCCACCCAGGCCCTAGCAGCTGTATACACTGTATTTTAAAGTCATCTCTAAGAATTTCATGCAGCAAGAAAAGCATCTGTCCCTGTCAAAAGCTCAGATGGATAGACTGTGAGGTACAAAGCAGATTTGCGTCCTTGTCCTTTGTTATGCAGAAACCCATAGATCATCTCTAATAACTAGGCTTCTTAGCCTTCCATGATTTTGCATAGATTTGGATTATTCTGTTGACTGGCTTGTAGTCAAAAGATGCACGTAGTCATAAAACTATTAAATTCATGAAATGAGTCATCCCACACAAGGAAGTAGCTGAGTGTTATGAGATAATTTGGCGCAGAAATACAGATTAGTCCAATTTGTAGCAAACCTACTAATCCAGATAACACTGAACTCTACTTGCATAGACAGGAACTGGAACATTTGACAAAACAAAATTTTTAAATTTGACTGTCCAAGTAATCTGACATAAACTGGCATAACAACTCCAGCAAATAGTTTGTTATGACGGCCCAACCCACCTACGTGCTCACTTCCCCACAGACCACACCAATTGTACTGTTCCACCACTGTCTGGCCTGTGCTGTGCAGGTTTGCAGACCATAAAACTGAACCCTTCTTTCTGTCCAGGCAAACTATGTACAGTTCAGGTGCTTCAATTCTGATGCATTTAAGAAGAAAATTTGCCTCTTCTCATCAAAGTTGCCATGATCGTCTTTGGAGCTATGAGCTGTTTGCCATGCGCTCAGGACATTTGGCATATTTCTTCAGAAAAATGAAATGCTTATCATAGAAGTAATTAACACAGTACAATTGAAACAAAGATTGAAGTAATCAGAGAAGATCTGGTGAGCTTGTCTTTGGTGGTCGGGTAACTTAGCTTTTACCTACTGCCCTGTAAGCAAGAAGCCTTTTAGTCATCTGCAGCTTTATCAGTAGCTGGCAAACCTCAGGCAGCCCATGATACGTGCTTCTGGCTGGTTTTCTGTTGTCTGTCTCCCGAAAAAATGTACGCTGTGTACCAAGGAGTGTCAGTGCTGAACTCATTTAACACCTAATAGTTATTCTCTCTCCTTAAAGTTATTTTATATGACTACACCTTTGGAGAGGGAGGAGGTGTTTCTCCCTCATGGGGTCCTTCTTTGTTCTTTTCATCAAACTCTTGGGAAGGGATTTGCAAGGAACACTTTCAGCAGCTTCATGTGCTTCTGAGGCCAGTCACAGTTTGTAGTAGTAAGACTGGCATTGTGGAAACAGAATTTAGTCCACTCCCTAAGGAGAAGTGATATATGCTTCATCTGGAAAAAACTTTCTGGGTTATACAGAAATATTCATAGCAAGCAAAAGGACTCACTCAAGAGCACTTCTTCATGTACAGAATTATTAAGATGATTTCTATTAGCCAGAAAATTAAATCCTATTATTGAAATACGTAGGAAACTTAGAAAGAATTTGAAGGAAAGACATTAATAATTATTTTGACTGAGAATTATTAACAAGTCATTTCATTTTTACAAGTACACAGGAAGCATCTGAATTGTAAAGTGTTCCTTTATACAGAACTCATTTATTGTAAGCAGCTCTGAGGCTCTTATTTTACTGTTGATGTAGATGACTGGTACAGCAGGTTCCTTTCCTTCTTATATTGAAAGGAGCTGCTGAGCTCAGTGTACTCTACTTTCTTTGGATGGTCACACCAGCAATTCGTGCAGGCAGGTCATTAGCATATCATAACATCACACTGCAATGTTTATGGATGAGATACTCCCATTAAAGTATGTGCAATTCTTGTGCAAAAATCAAAGAACTCTGAAGGTTTTATCTCTAACACAGCACCAGAAAGAAGCAAGGGAGAGGTTGGTGACGGAAAATCCAGATCTCATAATGGGATAAGGGGTCCAGATGGGAAGGCCAGCCAATTACAACACTCTTCCTGTAGCCTCCTTTTCCAACCTAGCACGGTTGTACCTTGTTATCTAATATCTTCCTTTTAAAAAGAAAAAAAGAAATCTAGTATTTGGAATTGTCAACATGTGGAAACTCAGTTAAAGATGTCTAACTGAGTGTATTCATGGGCTGGGGGTAAAGGCTCCAAGGAGAAGGATCTGAGGAAGGATGACCTTATAGAGACAAGAACTCTGAGAAAGAGGAAAAAGATGGGATGAATTTTGGGATACAGCTGATTCTTGGGCAGGAAGGAGGAGACTGTGATGACATGAAGGAACATGTCAAAGGGGTGAAATGAGGCAGAGACTCCTTAGACCAGAGGAGCTGGGAACTGGGGTCAGATCAGATCTCAGTTTGAGTGGTAGGTCACACCCCCCGCACAATATAGCCCAACACCCATCTTACCCTTCTCACCCAGCATCAGTGTGTGCATTAACATCAGCCTCCTGTTCCATATTCTTTACAGTCTGAAATTCAGCAAGCCCACAGGTCATTCATGGATTTTTTTATGGTAAGGGCACAATGAGATGCTCCCATTTAAATGACCTTACACTGTTGTTACTATTGCACTTGCCTGGTAAGAGACAAGTCTAGCAAAACCATGAAGGATATCCTTGAAAATGTTTTGAATGAAAACATAACTCATTCTTCAAAAAAAGGACCATCAAAGTTTGAAAGTAGACACAAGCTCTACCACTGGAATCAAGGCTGCTTTCTTTCTTTTTTTTAATCTTACAAAAACAGGGACCGACTGAAAAAGTTGCATCTGGAACTGATTTCTCTCAATTATTTTTTCTAACTGCTCAGTTTTTAGCTTGGACACAGCTGATGAATTATGCATGTTCTAAATAACAGAATTACAATGAAGCTGCCTGACTAGGATGGTGGAGAATGGGGGAAGGGAAGCAAAGGTTAAAATTAATAACTGAGGATAAGGATAAGTAATTAAAAAATCATCTAACAAATATGCATAAATAAAGTAACTGGAGGGGAGAAAAAGGAACAACCATGGAAGTCGCAGAATGTGGAAAAAGAAAAAAGATCACACAATTTAGAGCTCCCTTAGGAATCCTGAATATTAATTTAATCACAATAGTAATAAACTGTAAGTTTTAAAATACTTGGTTCTTGACTCTCTGCCAACAGAAATTTAGTGACATGAACCCACCATCTTGCAGAGATCTCCAGAGATGAAAAGACTATAGATGTGCATAAAGTGGCCTAGATTAATACGATGACACTTCAAAAGCACAAGTTGGAATATTCTCCATTTCATCTTGAGTGGTGAATAATTCATCACTTTAAAAGATGGGGGTTTTAAAACTTAGATGCAGACTTAGATGCATAATTATTGAATTTCCTTTGATCCACATTGTTTGTTTAAACAGTTACCTAACATTAGGAAGTATGCCTTGTAATAATTGTAGTTTGAGTTTTCTTATATAATAGAAAAGGGAAGAGGGAATGAAAACACCTGAAAATAATAATAAAGCATCCAAAGCCATCTTTAAAAATGTTTTCAGCAGCTCTGTGTGTAAAGTCTTTGAGTTTTTTACATAAGGGATAAGTGGAAGTTAAGTCTTCATGGTCCAGTCCAATGTGGCATTTTAACTTTGATTAAATCTTTGATTACAGCTGCCTCACTTGTATGACAAATTTATCTAGAACTGAAGAAGCTACACACACCACAGAAAAAATACAGGCATTGTGTTTTCTTGAAGTTCTATTATCTATTTTGTACAGTATAAATGAATGGTTTAGCTTGTGGTAACTATGTTAATCATACTAAACATGTACACTTATCTCTACAAAGAAAATATTTTAAGATATTATTTAAGCCAAATGAAATTTCGTAAATGATCTTTCTTTTGTGTTATTTTCCTGCACTTTTCCTGTCAACTCCATAATAAAAGATGGCTTCTAGCCCAGATAAACTATTTATAGTCAAAGTGGCTTTAATATGCTTAATTATAAACTAAGATTTGTTAATTTCCCCAGAGATCAGTTTCACAACTTAGACAAACATGGCTCACCCTCCTCAGGTGCGAGGCATGATTATGACTCAAAGACATTTCCTACTCCTAAGAAAAAAGAAAGCTACCTCTGAAATCATTCCAGCGCTCAACAGGAGCACAGCAAAGGCAGCTCCATGACCCAACAGGGAGCAGAATTCACAGCTGTTCTTTCCAGGCTGTCTGCAGGCCTTAGGAAAGATGGCTATAATCCTGTATCCTCCTGTATCTCATCCAGCTAATGCAGGGGAGATGGTAGCCCAGGAGTCCCAGTTATTTGCCTGCACACATGGAGGCCATAATCAGACCTGGAGAGGAGCAGAGTCTAAATAAGTCAAACTATATTTATAGCATATTAAGCATACCTTAAATGAAGACTAACCTCTGTTTGACCCATAATATTTTTTCCCATCAGCTTTTAGAAGTTGTCCATTTGAAATCAGCACAAAAAGATGGATTTACAGACTTTTGAGTCACGAACTGTTCTGCCTTTGCTCAGTCAGAGATCTAAGTTGTTTAAGAGAGCATTAACTAACGAGGATGTTGTTGACAAACAGTGTTCCTGACACTGGATGAAAGAAATGATACTAACCTGAAGAATGCATCTGCAGTGATCTCAGTTTCCAAAAAACACATTTCCATTTTCTTTCAAATATGAAATCTATTATCCCCAACACATAAAACCTCATGGTTCACACTCAGCTACTTTAACCAAGTATTCTATTCTATTCTTTAGAAATACTAGGAACCTATGTGAAATCCTGCCCCAATGAAGCCCATCAGTTTTGACAATATCTGTAAGAGAACTGAGACTTCATCTGATGCTCCAATGCAGAACACTTTGAAATCAGTGCAAAGGTTGTGTTGACTCAATGTCAGTCTGGTGGTAGATCTATGACAATACAAAAGTTCTTGTAACAGCAATGTGTGATCCCCAACAGGCTGAATAAACCCAGAACCTATATTGACTAGGGAATAAGAACAGTTATCTCTCCCAATCTTTGCATGGACTATGGGTAGTGGCAGTGTGCAGTGAAACACCCTTCCATACCCTCCAACACAGAAACCAGCAGCTGTGTCTACTCTTTACAGCAGCCTACCAGGGTTTTCCCTCCACTGCCATGTTTCACAGCTCTTTGAACACAATAAATCTACTGGCATCCACAGCATCCTGTAGACATGCAGTGGGAGTTCTGTGGAAAAAAAAAATTATTCTTTTCCTTTGTTTTCAACTTGATATTTGAGCGTTTTATTTGCTATTCCCTTGTTAGTGTGTTCTGAGAAACAGCGAATAGTATTCCCTACCCATCTCTTGTATGACATTCTCTATATAATATCTGCCTTTTGTCATATTTTTCAGGGAAAGGGTTCTAATCTATTTAGTCTCTCCTTACGCAGAAACTCCCCATCACCCTTGCTGTCATTTTAATTGCTTTTCATTTCCTCTGAAACCTGAAAGGGAGCAACTGCGACGTTGCACATATTGTTCAATATGCAGGTGCACTGTGAATTTGAATGGCAGCATAACCATGTTTCCTGCTGACTTCCTTACTCCTTTCCTAGTACTTTCTACCACCCGACTTTGCTTTTTTGATCACAATTGAGTACTATGGTGATGTTTTTTGAGCACGAGCTGAAATCACTCCCAGACTCCTTCCTGTAATAGCGATAGCTAATTTTGTTGTGTATGTATATTTAGGATTATTTTCCCCTGTAAGCTCAAATGGCTTTAATCAACACTGAATTTCCTCTGTTATTTTATTGCCCAGTCACCAGTTTAAGACTCCTCTTTCACAGCTGGATCCCCATTTGACTGTGCTGAATAATTTTCTCTCATCAGCAGGTTTTGCCACCTCACTTTTCATCTTTTTCCCAGGACACCCACAGACTTGCAGAGCAGCACAGGATCCCTGTGTGGTGTCTTTGATACTTTCTCTCCACTAGTGTTCTGTCCATTAAATAGCTACTAACCCAGGAAAGGACTTTTTCCTTTATCCCACGATAAATTTTGGGTTCTAAATTGTATTCAATAAAAAACATCAGTCAAATGCTATTTGAAGATATCTACAGACCTAAAAATTGAATATGCAAATATAAATCATCTGAATCTTAGTAATGTTCTTCACCTAACTACCAGATTTGCTATGCAAGGCTTCTTTCACAATTGAGATACTATCTCTTCCTCTGTATGCCTAACAATGCATCCAGAAGTTTTCATATTTTTTCTGGGGTGGGATTTTTGGGGGGCTTTTGGCTTTTTTTAGGGTTTGATTGTTCGGGGTTTTTTTGGTTGGTTGTTTGGGGGGTGGTTTTCTTTTGCTTTTCATTTGTTTGGGTTTGGTTTAGTTGTTGCTGTTTTCCCCAAACATCAATTTGCCTGGTATGAACAGCAAATTTACTGGTATATCCTACCTTAGATGCCATGTGAATTTTTTTTTTTTTAAGTGGTGTCACTTTTGCTCCTTACTCTTCCTTTTCATTGAAACCACTTAAAAGACTGTGTTACAATGCACCCTCCGTGGCTCCGCAGCTTCACCTCTGAACTCTGCTGATATTTCATGGCAAACACCACACGATTTTGGTGATCCTGTTTTATTTACATTTTCATATGGTTTTTAGATGCTATGTATTATTTTCTTTCTAATGAAGACTCACTATCATCTTGTTTCAGAAATTCCTTTTTAACAAAAGACAACTAATTTTATTTTCAACTTCCGGGAAATTTGAAAAATTGGGGATCATCCCTTATCTTTTGCATTCCAACAGACACTTGTCTTCTACTTACAGACGGTCTCAAACCAGATGCACATGGTGTAAGAGATCCATGCAGCCCCATTCACTGCATGGCAGGTGATGAAAGACTCAACAATGTCAGCAGTCCTTCCTGTCCTTCAGCAGGATTATCCCAGAAAAGTGATCAATAGAACAAAGTGGGCTCAACTCAGCAGTCAGCAACAGATATCTTGAGCAGAACTGTAGAGATCCTGTATGCTAGACAACAAAGTAAAACACCCAGAGAAAGCAGTACTGTGAAAGGTGACCAAATACTGGCGTTTTTCTTAGGAGGGGCTGGGCATCTGACGAGCAGATTCAAAAATCTTTTTCCTCTGAAAGAAATCCTTAGGCAGGGAGTCAGAGACAGACCAGCCACTGGCAGTCAGAAATTGCCAAGCCACAAAGCCACAAAATAACATAAGCTGGAAGAGGTGTCCAGCAGCTCTCTGATCCAGCATTTGCTCAAACCAGAGCCACCATCAAGGTTAAATCAGGCTGCTCTCTGCTACATCAAGGTGGACTTGAATCTCTCCAAAGATAGAGTTTCCACAGCCACTGGCTTCCTATTCCAGATTTGGGCCACCTGACGTGGCGCCTTTTTGCCACTAATACCAAAAAGAATTTCTCTTCTTGCCTAGAACCTCTGGCGAGGTGGCAGACGTTTCAGTGTGGAAGGGGCAGGGAGCAGCTGGGAAGAGGCAAGCCCACATTTGCCTGTCTGTGCCATCTCCCTGGCTGTGGAGGCACCACTGCCCCTCGTTCTGCTGGTGCAGGTCCTGGTAACTCAGAGTTTCAGAGAGGAAAAGCCAACTACTTTAGCTCTGGCTGAGCAGCTGCCAGCAGCACAGCTCATCCATGGCTGGGATCCCTGTAACTGAGGCCACCACTCACTGCTAAATATCCTCACACTGCCTTGTTCCCTCCCCATCCCCCTGGAATGTTGGCGTCAAGCCTCCTCCAGAGGTAAGGCTTAAATTCCTGACTATTAAAGATGACATCCATACAGATGAAAACTGGATAAACCTCAACTGGTTAGTAAAGAAGCTGTTGAGACCTTCAGGCAAAATTCCTGTTCCTGGCATCCAATTCTGTTATGTAAAATTTTAAAAAAGGAAATTTTAAATAGTATACGAATGCCTCCTCAGGCCACCACCTCCCTCCCCTTAGAGCCAGTCACTCCCAAATCCTGCCTCCCCTGCTGGAGTCCAGACATTCATTTCCCTGTACCCAAAGGCTCCAGCAGCCTGGAGTCACAAGAGAATCCTGTTAGAGACCATATTTTGCTGACCAAATTCAGTTTCTTAGGTAAGAATGATATTACATATACCTGAGTAACTCTGTTGTTTACTGCTAAGCCAATATCATCTTTCAGTTTGCACAATTGTCATGGTAAATATAAAGATCTCTTTTTAAGTGTCTTAGAGGCTTTAAAAACCCAACGAATTATGCACAGATTTTCTGTTTACCAAATTTACTAAACATTTAAAGAATCACCACACCAAAGACAGCTTTCAGATACATAGCAATAGGGGAAAGGAGTAAGAAAGCATAAAAAGATCCAGAAAAAAAGCAGATTATACACATGACAATTAAACTGAAAGTGAAAATTTCTTGTTTGAAGTCAGTCCCTGGACAACACAGACCGCACAGACTGAACAGTCTGCATGATTTAAAGGCTTCACTCTAAATGTTATTTTGTCAGTAAAGAGGAAAAAAACCAGACAAAGTACTTGAGAGCACTATGCAGCCCCTGATACATTCTGGAAAAAATTGTTCAAGTAGGGTGGTAAAAAAATTCAAATCGTGTTGAGGAAATACCTTTGTGCTGTATAAAAAGAATCTTTATTAGTAAGAGACTTTCAGCTCAGAAAGTCAGGCTTTCAGGATCAATCAAAGATCCCATGGAGAACAGTCAAAAATGTGCTTTGAAGAGGTGTGTGTTATTTACTGGTTTTTGTAAGAATCAGCTCAAGAAGTAACAGACATTTTTTCACCTGATTACAACTGGACAAGAGCTATAAAAAGTTGGGGAAAAATCTTGATGCTTCTCAAGTCAACCTTCAGCCATCTCTCATCAGGTTTTTTTAGGTTTTTATTTCTGTCCAGCTTTGAACATGCTATCCCATCCAAAAGTTTGCTCTCCACTAATGCATGAGATGTATTTTGTTACCAAGCATTTATGCAAAACACCTTAAAGTAATGAGGAGATTTAATGCACTGTAACTTGCATTAAGATAGAGAGACATTCACAGTAGTTCTTACAGGAAAGAACTCCTAAAAAAAGGCAAAAATATAAATTAAAAAGCAAGGATAACAGAAAATCTCAGTAGTACAGCAGCCAAAGACAGATAAACAAGAACAGCCATCACAGTGTGATATACAAGATGTTCATTACTCATTACTCTGAGCAATAGCAGATCACTTTGCATATTTATTAATTCTTGTATTACAATGCTGGCAATAAAGTGTGGTCTTTGTCATGAAATGTAAGATATAAAGATCCAGGTAGAATAAATTAGTTTAGGCTCTGTACATGACTAGAAACTGTGTAGCACCAATAAATAAATTACTGCTAGAGGGACATTAATTTATTTTCTTGCACAATTCTGTTGTGTTCATGTCACATTAATTCTTCGTTTGGACAGTTGAGTAGCTGTAGCTGAGGGAAATGTATAACCCCAAATGTCATGAACACTAGGGTGTACACTGATGGGCAGAAAAGGTGTAATGAATGTTTATTTAATTCCCATGTCCCCTGAAACCAAATTATAGCCCAGTGTATTTCCAAGACATGGAGGTTGGAATGACGTACCAACGTGGGTCTCTGAAATCTAATGACACCCTTCAAAAATTCTCCTCTGGCCTCATCTCCTAATGAAAAGCCATTGGTAACTCTTCCCCCAAACATTTAAGCACAGAGACAGATCAGATGAAATACAGGCTTCTAAAGCATCAGCATTGGGATCTGGTGCACATAATCACCAAAAAGCATAACCACTTAACTCAGCCCTTGGATCAGGGTTGTGCCCCCCTCTCCACACTCATGAATGACTTTCTTCAGAAATTTGTACCTCTTCCTCTTTTCCAAAAGCCCCTTTGGTCAATAGATTGCTTGCACCTTCAGCTTTCATTTATTAGAATAATAGAATTATTGAATCATTTAAGTTGGAAAACACCTCTAAGGTCATCAAGTCTGACTGTTAACTCACCACTAAACCATGTCCCTTATGCATGACATGCCACATCTGCATGTCTTCCAAATGCCTCTAGGGATGGTGACTCAATCCCTTACCTCCCTGGGCAGCCTCTTCCAATGCTTGACAATCATTTCAGTGAAAACGTTTTCCTAAGATCCGATATAAACCTGCCTAGCACAACTTGAGTAAATCATTCAAGCTTGATGACCTGACTAGCCAGCACACATCCATATGTACCCTACAGAAGAAACAGTGAATTACACTGATAGAACACATGCTGAGCAGATTCATTAAAAATCAACACATGAAGACCAGGCAGCATCACAGATTCAGATTCAAGTCATATACAAATCCTCCCCACACATTCAGATACATACATTTTCAGGATACATTTTTGACCATAAAGAATATGCAAGATCTCATTATTTGATGGAGGAGGTTGCATCAGGTGACCTTGACAGATCCCTCACAGGTCAAGTTGGGTGTCAAAGCAAAACAGAAGCATACAAAGAAACAAAAAAATACCAAGCAGACCAAAAAACACCTTTCAAAAAAAACCCCCAAAGCACCAAACCCTAAAACCACCAAACCAAACCTCACTACATCAATGAATGATGCCATGTTGCCTTTGCAGGAAGCTACATGTCAAACCACGAGCCACGTCAAAATTTTGCCATTTCAGCTTTGTACAAGCACATTTCTGTGTCTCAGTTAATACGGTAATTGTACAGTCCATGCATTCTCATCACACTAACCATTTGCAGGCCAAGAGTGGATGTTTATAATGCTTCCTCTTTGCCACAGGTTGAAATGTCTGTAATTAGCCAGCCAATCAATTAAAGTTCTAATAGGGGAAAGCCAAAGGTCAAAGCAGAATATCATATTGGATGAAGCAGAGTAGTTTAATATGGTCAAGTCAGACACATTCCCGCTAACACTCTATTGCTATGCACTGCCAAGGTAGTCCTTGCCATCCCTGGCCCCCATTCCTTGACACACAAAAAAAATCTAGTCAGTGTTTGGAGTAAATTCCCACTATGACCTTGTTGTGTCCAGCTGAACATACCTACCCACAGAGTGGAGACAAGAACAGCGGCACTTATATGAGCAGAAATGAGAGACTGAGACTTCAGTTTATGGATCAAAGTGGCTGCAGGGAGGAAAACTGAACAGACCATTAGGCTGAGAGCTGGGAGCAATGCTGAACCCTGTTCTGACAAAATGTGCCTGTCTTGGACAAGCTGCTGAAGTACTCCTCCACTTTTAGTTTCTCATTGCATTTCTCAGTCACACAAAGCTTCATAAAAGATGACTGTGCCATGGAGACACCGGTTAACTGCCCATGAATTGCCACAGTTTTGTCACAAACAGACCAGAGTGCAGCCCATGTGGAGCTCTGCCCTCCCTTCCCTGTGAGATGAGGTCAAGTCAGACTGATCTATGCAAGTTTTAATTCTGACAGATTCAGAATAAACATTTAATGTTATGCTACAAGAGGAGAGAAAAACTTCTGCAATTGTGAAGATGAATGCTTCCCCTTTTCCACAAACTAAAAAGGATCCTACTCCACACACAAGTTAGCTTCAACCCTGTGGCCCATCAAGCTGTTTTGGGGTATGGTGTGTCACCAATTATTTGCTGTAATGTATCATTGTTGTAAATATATACATCCATCCATTTCAGTTTAATACATTTATTTAGACCCCCACGAAAGGCACTTGAGGGACAGCAGCTTGTGCTGTGCAGAACGTGCAGCACTTTATCACAGCTCCATTTCAGCCTGGAATGGGACTGAAAGGCCTCACTGGTGGCCCAGCAAGATCAGAGAAAACACACAGTGCCAGGAACACTTTGTTTTCAGCAGCTGCTTTATCCAAGACCCCCAGCAATCACTAAACTGTTTTCCAGTGATTGAAACTCTCAGCCTAAATACTCCGCAATTAAACTGCAGCACACAGGTACAGAAGATCAGGAGAAAGACAACTGCTGCTGCTGCTACTATATACCTGCAAAAAACCCCAGACATCAGAAACCAGTGCTTTGTGAGTTTTTATGTATTTTTAAATTTTGGTATGTCTTCTGAATCCATTACCACGTCGATTTTTCTCCAGACTTTGTGTTCCTAACAGAAAAAAACGCCTTTACCTCCTTTCTGACTACTGTCAGCTGAACAACTCCTAAACACAGCTGGCTGTGGGTGGCAGCAGGAGGCTGAATTGGCAGAAAATTTCTGGCTCAATACGGTTATCAACAAAGGCAACTTTCTGAGGCTACCGATGGCTTGTACCGATGGTTTGTTTCATACTCTCAGGGCAAATTTCCTTGTCCCCTCTGTAACCAAAAGGAGCAATGTAATTCAGCAACAGTTAAATAAGCTATAGATCATATTTGCTTCTTACCTATGTGACTGCAAAGGGCTCAAGCCTGATAACACCAGTCACATGAACAAAAGCGAGGCTAATAAAATCTGAGTAAATTTTTAGTCTAATTACAGAGTCAGAGACAGAATGTCTACAAAAGTGCATTAAGAAAACATTCTTCGATATTTTCTGATCAATGCGGTTTTCTGTGTTGTGACGAGAGGAAGGATTTGCCAAATTAAAAATGATTTTTAAGCTGAACTTCTTTCTGTCCTATCCACAGAGGACCTCATTAATAATTAAAAAAATCCAAATAAACAACAAAAGTGAATCACCAATTCCAAAAAGTTCCATCAACAGCCCTCCATCCCTTCCACTTGCTATCAGGACCAAGAACACTGTGGAAAATGGGTTTTAGGACATCTGGGCCACTGGGCTGCAAATATTTGTGACAGGACTATCTCCTCAGGCAGGACTGCCTGGGGCAACCTATGCCCAGCAGAGATGGATCTCAGCTGCCCTCCCTCAGTGCAGAGTCCCCCAACATCAGACCCAGAGCACAGTCCCCGAGCAGCAGCTTCTGCTTGGAAGCACAGATGAAGACATTGTGGGCTTCATTCACTGCAGCGAATAAAGAAATGTGGGATACTGCTTTTTCTGCTCCCCGCTGATGGCCCACCCAGCATCCCATTTCAGAGCCACCCCATAATCACCCTTCAGTGGGTCTAGACCAAAAAGTCCCCAGAGATCCCAAAAGAGGCGGTGCAATGGACACAAATGGCAGAAGGAATTTTGTCATCCATTGTAAGAAAATGGATCAGGGCTTTATTGCTTCGGTAAGACTGGGAATAAGCCCAACATCTCTTTATTACAACTGTTGTCCTACCAACTTTAACCTCCGACTCCACAGTGCTGGGAAGAATAAAATTATCACAGTGGATAAATGCTATGTGCGTTGTATCATATATGTGCAAAAAACCCAAACCACATTATTTTAAGGTGGAAATATGCATAGACAGAGTGCTTGCTGAGCCCAGATGCCTAGACATAGATTAAAAAAACCCTCAACATTTTGAGACATCATTGCCAGTAAACAGCATATTTGGTTTACCCTCATGGTAACCCATTCATCTCCTGGAATTGAACATGCATTCATGTTCGGCATCGAACAGGGTGAATCTGACCCATTTCTGGATCTGGACTGACAGCTGTTTTGAGGGACTGGAGGTTTATCTGCATTAAAATTTTCCAAGCTGCAAAAAAATATTTGTCTAATACTCTTCTGTGTTAAAAGATTTTATTTTCCCAAATTTGTATTTCATTAGCATAAGTTGAAAGTGTTTCCATGGAAACACCAGGGATATATAATTTCTAAATAATGAATTTTCCACAAAGAACTCACAAAATTATTTTCAGATTACAATGCAAAATTCTTCAAAGTCACTCCACTTATTAATATTACAGAGAGGACATATGTAGACTTTGAACTTCTTTCAAATTATAGCTCTAAAACATTAAATATAAATTAAGCAGTTTAATATTTCAATCACAGAAAATAAAAACACAGGAAAATACTAGAAACTCAAATCAAAATTACACTAAGTGTAATTTCACTGATTCAGTGATCAAATATGTCAGTATCAGTACTATGGGGCATATACCATATTACTTGTGTATATTCAGATGTCTCCATGTAGTTGTTTTCCACTTTAACTATAAAATATTTTAGGTCTGTATCTTACTTCTGTAAGCTCAATATTAATGTTATAAGATACATCAAAATTTAAAAAAATTTTTCTGCTTGTACATTGTCCATTCCAGCAAGGTGCTAACAAATACTAACTTGGGTAGGATGGTTATTAAGAATCAAGTCTCCCAGCTGGGCTTTAAAATGAATAGGAAAAACATTACCTTCAGCAGGGAAAAGTTATAAAAAGACAGGGATTCCTCTGAATTCCACTCTCAAAGGAAGCAAAAAGGCAAGATGATCAGGAAAATAGGAAGAAGAGGTGCTGAAGAAGACGTTATTTTCCCAGGCTGGGTAGTAAAGAAATCTGAAAGAACTTTTGGGCTTGAGAGGAAGGAGATTTGGAGCTGGAGAGGAGGTAGGGATTGTGTTTCTTTCACATGTCATATCTTGTTATTTAGGCATAAAACATAATGGTGTTAGAAATCCTGTTACGATGTTTTGACACTGTTTCTTCATATATATCATTTTTCCAAGGGTGAATATTTCTTCAATGATTTGCATAGTTGATGTTGCACTTGACAGCAAAAAACCTTCAACCCCATACACTCATTTATTTATATGGTTCAGTGACATGAGAGGAATGGCACACAACAGAGATCAAGCCAACGAACTCAAATGCTGGGGCCAGTCAGTGGGAGGTGGAGTTGTGGGTGTATTTCAGAAATAGTAAAGGGGAGAAGAGAAGAGGAAAAAAGCACATGCTAAATGAAATGCCAGGCAGATCCAAAAAACCCCACCCTTTAATAATATTAATAATACTAATAATAGTAATAATGCTAATAATATTAATAAAACTGTGTCTCCGACCAGACACCCACAGAAAACTTTTGAGATAAATTGCTCTTCCTTTTCTCAGAATGATTCTGTTTAAACTATGGGGCAACTTCCATGGGCCCAATTCTCTTACATGATTTTTGTACATTAACATGAATATTCATTTTAAAAAAAAATTAAGAACTGACTGCAATCAACTTCTCTAGGTGAAATCAGAGTCCAGAAATAAAAAATTGTAGACTGAAAGCACAAAGTGAGGTAGAGCGCTCAATGAGGGGGAAATACCACTTACAAGATGAGGATGACAGGTGGTTTATGGAAGTTTATAATAAGTTACCTTGAAGTGGTAAATGACTGTCTATTCAAAAAGCATGCCCAAGGAACTAGAAACTAAGGCCATGGGCTGCCACAACCCTGAATGATGTGAGCAGTTACTATTAAAGAGAATTACGGTTAGCAGGAACTTGCTTTGAGTGTGAATAAAAATGAGTGCTACTTGCATATGCTAAAAGGCTCCTTGGCACAGTTGCTTTGAGAAGCACAGCAGTTGTGCTTGTTAGAAAAGGACATGAAGCGTGTCCAACACACAGCTGCTGGGTCTGAAAACCCACCAGGCATCCTGGTCCTTGTCAGGTTCTCAGTGTGTTCAGCATTACTGAGTATCCCACCCTCACACATCACCTGGCCTGCCAAAAAGAGAGCAACCAGCTGCAACATCTAAAAAAAATCCTTCCCTGGAGATAGCAGGTACAGTATTTGGGCTCAGGCTCTTTCTGCCATATTCTCTCCGTAGGAAAAATTTTTTGAAAAGAAAAGAAAAATGGAAAACATATGTGGAAAAGCTTTGTTTTCTTAAACACCAAAGAAGTCTTTATTTCCAGTCCAATGACTCTTTCATGAACTGTGTTCCTCATGAGCTTCCTTGGTTTAATGGCCTGATTTGTGCTTCCTCCCACCTCCTAAAAAACACTGTGAAAATTGAACTATCTAAGCTAAAGCTATATGCATCCAGAAAGACAATTCTGAGAACAAAATAATTCAAAGAGTTTAAGTAAATCCACTAGAACTCATTCTAGGAAATGGCAGGCTCTCAGCCATATAGTTAACAAATTATTAATAAAGTATGTGATCCTAAAATATGAGAGGTACCACCTGCCATAGAAGTTTTTTGGGTTTTTTAAAAATAAAGCCCGAGTTCTTACAGATAAAACTGAATAACACCTTTTATTAGGATTTTTTAATGCCAGAAGGTGACAGGTCAGGTCAATAAGTTACAGTATATGTTCTGCCAGCAGACTTTACACATTAATCTCCATTTTTGTGGGGAATGAGTTCAGTCGCCAGCTCAGGCTCCATAAAAAGGAACAAAGATCTGGGCTAGTGTCAGGTACATGTAGCACTCCTGTGCCATGCCGTCAGAACTCTGATCCTGATGAAAGCTGACAGACGTCGGCCTTTCAGCCTTGGTAGCAGGGGCATTTCGGCTTGGATCTGGAACACCGTTTTCTCTCATCCTTGTTAGGATGAGAGGATGAAACCAGCTGCCCAGAGACAACAAACTCTGGGGTCCATGGAGTCAGCCAGCTCCTCTAATACCTCAGACAACAATGGCTTTATAACAAAGCTTCTACCCTAGATCACCGTGTCCTACTTTAGCACTTCTAGAGCAGTGGAAGACCATTATGACTCTCTTACAGCAGGACCTTTGGCATAGAAACATTTTTTCACTGCTGTAATTTCTAGGGCAGAAAAGCTGTCATTCTAAACTACTTACACATAATTATGATTTTTACTGTAGTTTTACAGACAGCAGATTTTACTACTACCTCTGAACTTGCAAGTTTTAATTATATACTGAATCTTATTAAATCAATGCCTCATATAATGAAAGGGCTAAGCACAGAATATTAATAACCTGGCCTTCAAGTCTTTACATTGTTTTCACAAACTGGAAAATTTTATGAGCCATTATTTTTTTTGTGGGGTGGGGAGGAGTGTTTTCAGTTTTGGTTTTTGTTTTCTTTTTTTTCGCAATGCAGTTGTCTAGCACTGTAAGTTATGATTAAGTGTATGCAGCTGGAATGTTTACTGCATGTTTGCACCTGCATGTTGAGTAATAAGACCCAAGAGATTTGATAAACCTACAAAAAATCTCAGAGAAAGACAATGGATGACGGTGGATTGGTGAACAGCCTGCAGGCTTTCTCCTTAAGGGGGTCCAGAACCACATGGGCATTCAGTTGCATTGTAAGGGCCTAAATATGAGCATTCTTTATTTATGCCAGTCTGTATTCATGCCTCTCATATTATTTAAACATGAAGTAAAGAAAAAAAATATTTTTGTCTTTCTTGTTAACAGGAAGTCTTCCAAAGACGGTTACTGAAAATGCATATTATTATCCCGAGGCGCCATAACATCCATATTAATCTCTCAGGAGTGCTCTTGGGGGGGCTGTTTTATGATTATATAAGATCGTTTTGAATATCTTCACAAGATAATAAACAGTGTCAGCTTCTCCCACTGCTTTCATTACTAAGTCTTCAAAAATTAGTGCATCTCCTCTTGATATGGTTTTGTATAAAACCTGAGTATCTCCTGAATGATAGGTCAGACTGGCAAGATTATATGTGTGTGTATATATATATAGTCAGATAATTCCATTGTTTCCAAGTATATTTCTTATGGAAATGTATGAAATGTATTAGACACAGCTCTGTGTCAAGTATAAAGACAATCAGGGTGGAAAAACTTTAAAAAAATGCACAACAAACTGCCCAACAGTACATTTTGCCTTTTGAGCAGCTTTTAGTAAGCCACTTCACTATAGTAGTTAGTAACCAGATGGAGGAGCCAAGAGTCTGTTCTTACAACTGGCACACAAAAACTCCAACATTTCTACAGCTATGGAAATTAAAAAAAAAAAGAAAAAAAGAAGAAGAAAAGAACCCTAAGTAATCTGAATGTATTGTCCTTTCTGTGCTTTGATATTCAAGTCCAAATTAATATTCTGGTCAGATCTTAAGAGTCTAAGTCACTCTGCAGCAAGGCACTGAGCAAATTTCTGATAAAACTCTTAGAAGTGATTATTGAGAATAGCTATTTTTGACAGTTATTCCCAGGAAACTTGTGTTTTGCAGTCAGGATGACCAAAATCTCAGCTCAATTCAAAAGGCTGAATGCATAAATATATGTGCTAAAATCAATACTGTGTAAGCATTCAGAAGCTAAAGTCAGACACTCAAAACCTAAAAGCTGGCCTGAAAAACACATTCTGGCTGTTCAAATAAATGCTTTATGACATAGTCTTACTCAGGCATCTTACAGAAAAATTACTTTGCAATCAGCAGTCTCATTCAGTCAATAGGAGGGGCATTATTTAATTAACAAACTTTGAGTTTGTACAACTTCTGTAGTACAAAATGTGCCATAAATAAACCCCAAGGCTACACAGTTCAAACTGTTCCTGACAGAGTAATTTTTTTTCCTCACAGGTGTTTAACCACTACTCACTGTTGGGAGCCTCCCCCCTTTCAGGGAGGTTCCCACAGTCACATTATTGCAACTCTCCTGGCACTCTCAAAACCACCTTTCCTGACCACACACAGGGGTTGTGTGGGTACTCCCTAAAGCATTCTGACTTGTGGGCTTTCCCCACCCCAAATGCCACCGGAAGCCTCCAGACCCTTTACAAAACAGACAACCTCTACATCCAGCTGGGTCTCCTGCATCCTAAAAACCCAATTTTAGCCAGCACTTTTTATGCAAAGCAGCAGCTTTGTGATTGCATCACAATCATTTTCTTTTACAGGTACACTCTACTTAAAATATGCAGCCAAAACACCCAGAAAAATCTGCTGACACACTACAGCTCTGAGCAAAGCTGGAGTGGGGTGAAAGCCTACTCACTCCTCTCATGCAGGCAGGCTATACAAGGAAACTTCATTTCAGACAGGCCATCCAGTCTTTGTGAAGTATTGGCATGCTCATACTGGTGAGCTATGCCATCACCAAACAATGATGAGGAGGTCCCAAGCAGGCTAAAGATATCAATTCTTGTTTCAGATGAAAAGCACTCCTGCTGCTCCAGAAAATACTCAACCCAGCAAGGGATCCCACTGACTCTGACATCATCTTTTGACAAAAAGAAAAGGAAAGAAGTTTCATGATCTAACAGCCAGAGATAACACAAGAAGACCATACCACAGAAATGCCCAGTTGTCATTATTTAAGCCCAGTTGAAAATTAGGCTCCAGGCAGCTGCTTGCTCAACACCCAGCAGCAGGACTGGGGAGAGAATTGGAACGGTAAAACCTGGAAAATGTGAGTTGAGGTAAAAACAGTTTAATAGGGAAAGCCACACACAAACAAAGCACAGCAAGGCATTAATTCACTGCTTCCCATGGGCAGGCAGGTGTTCAGCCATCTCCAGGAGAGCAGAGCCCCATCACAAGTGACAGTGATTTAGGAAGACAAACACCATCACTCCAAATGTTCCCCCTTCCTCCTCCCACTTTATATAATGCACATGATGTCACATGGTCTGAAATACCCCTTTGGTCAGTTGAGGTCACTTGTCCTGGCTATGCCTCCTCCCGGCCATCTCCAACTTCCTCACCAGTGTGGCAGTACAAAAAGCAGAAAAGGCCTTGGCTCCGTGTAAGCCCTGCTAAGCAATAACAGAAACATCTCTGTTTTATCAACCCTGTGTTCCGCACAAATCCAAAATACAGCCCCACACCAGCCACTGGGAACAAAGTTAACTCTACTCCAGCCAAAACCAGCACACCAGTATACTCACAGAGCTAAGGCAGGAACTGAAAGCAGCCAGAAAGCAAGACTAGGATTCTTCTCTGGTGGCAATAAGATACCTCTTGCCAGAGCAGACCTTATCTCTGGGCTATACTGTGACTCCAGTGGCCCTTCACCTGGCTCTCAACTCACAAATCAATACCTGAAAATTTTGGCCACTACTCCTTTGTGATTCAGAAAATCTTCATTTAGCACCTGTACAGCTTTCTCTGTGTGCAAATAGGTGACCCTTCCTGAGGTCAGAGAGTGTCCTTACTCGTGCTCAGCAACAAGCAGCAAATTCCCTGCCACAGAGTGAAGAGCTCTCTGCAGGGCTGGTCAGTGCGGCCTGGCTTTTAGGGTTTACATCTTACTAAAAGCCTCGGTAATGAGGGGAATATGATTGTGATGGCAAATAAGAAACTATTTTACACCTGATAACAGCTTAAATTATTTCTGCTATTGACATGCGTTTGACCAACAGCAACAACTGACAGCTGCTGTCCTCTGCCAGGTAGAGACAGGACCCTGCTTTGCTAATAGAAGATATACTCCTTCAGGAAAAAACACGTAAGACTTGCATTACCTTGCAAGCATTGGCAATGAGTGCCTAAAATTAGGCAAAGCAGCAGGTTTCATCAAGCTGGACCTCTTTTTTGTTGGAGCAAAACATGCAAAACTTCTAGTCCCAATGAGTAGCATCTAACAAAGCCATGACTCCGGAAACTGCATCTTACCATTAGACGTGTCCAATAACTGGGAGAGACACTGCACAAAACTATTCCTCTCCTCATCAGCAAGGAAGCACAAAAGGAAAGAAAGGAGTTTCTGAGACTGGGTAAGATAACTTTTGCCAGGTGAATTTTCAGGGCACGATTACAGCTGATCACTGAATTCTGATAACTGGGGCTCGTTGGCAATTCCCCCTCCCACCTTGTCCCCAAGATTTCTCTCAGGATTTTCCTGCAATCCATAGGAAAGCAATATATAGAGAAGAGCTTCACTTTCAAACTCTCAATTTTTTTTCATTATTACTCTCCAGTCCTTAGGCAGTCTAATCAGCTTTTTCACTTAGAATGAAATTTGCTTCCACTATTTGCTATCTTAAATATATATGCATATTCATATAAATACATATATACACACACATGTGCTTTACATTACTTTCATTTGTCCACACTGAGAAGTCCAGAATAAGCAAGAATACAGGGAATAAAAAAAAAAATTAAAAAAAAAAAAAAAGGTGATTTGAACTAGTATTAAAATTTGGATGAAATTATGCTTAGGTATGACGTATAGCTTTTGCCTGGGAGGAAGAATTCCCCCAGATATATCACTCTAATTGAAACTACACAAAAAATATGTGCAATATTTGTACAACAGAGTCAGACACTTTCCTTATAGGGAGAATTATACACAAGTATGGACAGATGGGAAGAAGGCACCCTACACCTCCTTGTTTATCTGTCTATCTATCTGCCTATGCTGGCCTCCTTCGGTGCCCAGAGATCTCTTTGAAGGACTGAGTTTAAGCTGATCCTTTCCCCCCTCTCTCAGACCTGTTCTCCCAGTACCACCAGCTAACAAAAGATCCTAATACCTCCATCCATTCCTTTCCCTCCCTGCTCTCAGAACCCTCGTCAGTCTCAAGACCGTCAGCTGTCATTATGGCCTAATATTTAGTTTAGTTAAAATACAATTGTATTTTGGTAATAAACTGGTAAGAAACAAAAGTACAGAAAATAATTATGCATCAGATCAACAGAGAAACATGAGCTTTGGATCAGACTCCTGTAATTATTTCTGACCTTGCACATCTGCAAAAGAAAAACAAGCAGTGATCAATTCTACTTGGTGTGGGTAAAGCATTTTGAACTTATTTTGAACAGATGTGTCATTATTGCCTTAATTATTGTGGCTGGGTAGAGCACCTATTTCCAAATTGCTTTCGAGCTAATAGCCTTTGTTCCAGTTAAGTCTATTAGCATTATAATTTCTGCACCCTGGGAATTTTTTGCTATTTTTAAAGGTCTTTTTTCCCCCAGATTCAGACTGAAATCAATTACAGATGTTGCCACAGTGTATATTCTTTAAATAGAATGTGCCACACTGCAAGTTCTTACCTTGATTTCAATAAGGCTGTGCTAAGCGCCTGCAGCAGTGAAAAATGGCCATTGTTTCAGAAGGATTATGTCTATGCAGTTAAGAGTAAGAACAGAGGTAACCCTCTTGTGCTGCCCACAGATGATTGCAAAGCCAATGCACAAACTTCATGTACAAAAGCCTGACATTAGCTTTAGTGTAACAGGATGCTCCTGAAATCACTTAAATCAGGCTAGAGATGGAGTACTTCGACCTAGATTCGCAATACCCCCAAAACCAGGTGCAGAATTCAGATTTCATGGCTTTGTTGAGTTTTCTATTAAAACGAATTCAAACCTTACCCTGAACACTGGTCCTCTGTCTTCTTTTGCTTGTCTAACACAAAGTTTGTGCATAAGGTTTTCTTTGTGAAAAATAGGAAGTATTTTGCTTAAATAGCAAAGGCATTAAAAAAAAAGGAGCAATTTACTTGACTGTACAAAGAATAATTTCACAAAAACGCATTAACTGTGCCTTGACTGAAATTACTCCCAGCTTACGCAGATGTAAACAAGTAGGTGATTTTGTGAAAATGGTACACAGAGAATGCATGGACATATGCATCTCAACTTTAAATGTGTCATGCTTCCATGAGCAATTGGGGACCAGGTAATCAACCACCACATGAGTTGACTTTAAAGAGATCTGCTGGTTTTTTTTTTTTTTTTGATCTGATGCCTCTGGAAACAATTAGCAAGCCCTCATAGATGATGTTTAGAGTATATAAGTGCTGACAAACTCTGAACTATACAGTAAGTCTCTTTAAAAAAACCCAAACCATAATGAATGATGATCACCTACAACATGAATTATAGATTCTTTGCAAGTTAGCCTGATTCATGATTATGCAGTGCTTCAGGGTCTGCTGCTACATTTACATTTTTACCATGAGCCTTCTTGGTTTGTATCGTCTTGAAATATAGATTAAAACTCCACAGCCAGATGATTAATTAAGTCAAAAAAAACCTTGTGTGCCTAATCTTCACATACTGAAAATGAATGCAAAGTTTGCCCCAGATGAATATCCAGCTCTGAATTTCACTCAGACCCTAAGACTTTAGGACTTTTATTTACACAAAAAGTAGACTTCCTGGAACATCAGTTCTGTAATTTAATTCTCCTCAGTGAGAGAACAAATGCAATTGTATTTTGACATGAAGCCAATATGTTTCATAAATTCTTCAGATGTAAACTTTTATCTGAAAAAAACCCCTCCACCAAATTGTGGATCACTTACTGGAAAACTGAGTGAAGGACAGGAAACTTAGGCACAAGAATTAACCAATCTCTGTCCAAAATTCTGCATGGGAATTCAAAGAAATCATAGTATGATAGAATTGTTTAGGCTGGAATGGACCTTAAAGATCCTCCGGTTCCAACAACCTTGCCGTGGGCATGGAAATCTTCCACTAGACCAGGTCGCTCAAAGCCCCATCCAGCCTGGCCCTGAATGCTTCCAGGGATTGGAAATCCACAGCTTCTTTGGGCAACCTGTGCCAAGGCCTCAGTACCCCCACAGTAAAGAATTTCTTCCTCATATCTAATCTAAACCTACTCTTTTTCAGTTTGAAGTCATCCCCCCCTTGTTCTTTTACTTCATGCCCATGAAAAATGTTTCTGCAACTTTCTTGTGGTGCCCTTCAGGTACTGGAAGGCTGCAATTGGGTCATCCAAAGCCTTCCCTTCTCCAGGCTGAACAACTCCAATTCTTTTAGCCTTTTCCCATAGGAGAGGTGCTCCATCCCTTCAATCATCTTGGTGGCCTCCTCTGGCCTCACTCCAACAGGTCCATGTCCTTCCTGTGCTGGGGACCTCCTGCTCAGTATCTGGGCTGTGTGCCTGCAAAAGTTGATATAAACAGCCATACTGCCTAGCACAGAAACAAGGGGTTTTTAACTCTTTTGGAGAACTGAATAATGTGGCTGAATAATGAGGCAGTGATACGTGTTTTCCAACACCTTGTTTGTGCAGAGAAAATCTCTCTTCTGATAAATTATTCAAAACATAACTGCCAACCTATTTAAGTTTGAAAATATGTGTACTGTAATCAGGAATCGTGTTTCTCAGCTGTCTGAACAGCTACACTTCAAATCTGGCATTCTCTAAAGTGCCTGCACAAAACAGTACACGAAGATAACTATGTCCAGTGTACCATTCTGAGTAGTAAATCTTTAATAGTTATGGGGCAGTGTGTCAAGGAAATCTAGAGTTTTCCTAAACATAGAAAAACCTATTTAAGTATAACTTGCAGAAAGTGTCTGAAAATACTTCCAATGTGTGCAAATCTTTTCATCGTAACTTTAAGCATGACAGCTGCCCCATTTGTGTCAAAGGGTTAATGAAATTCCTTCAATAATTTATCAAGGTTAAAGATTCTCTCTAAACAAATACAGCTTATGTGGAACTAACTAAATACTCACTCTGCTCTCCAACATGGAAGATTAAATAAGCTGTGACATTTTGCAATTTTAATTTATGGTGCATTTTCCAGTATCTTCACAATAATTTCATTTCTTAGGAGACTCAAACATTAATATAGAAATCATGTGATCAGCAATTGTATGTAATGTGCTCTTTTCCCTCTGTCATTAAACTTAGAAGCAATTGCAGCGCTCCAGTATTTGGACCAGAAGCACAGCGTTAGGGATTACTGTCAAAGCACAATAATATGCTTAGTTAAGGCAATCCCTAAACCACCTTATTCATTATGTATATTAGAGAAATGCAATCTAAAACTGACACTTATAACTCATTGGGGTTTTTCCCTTTCGGTGAGGAGCTTTTAGGTTTTGGTTTTGACGCCCAGAGAGGAGGTTTAGGTTGGACGTCAGGAAGACAGGTGATTCCAGCCAGAGTAAGGGTCATTTCAAGATTATGGGATTGGAATATTGCTTTGGAGTATTTGCCCTTATGACATCATGTGGTAGGATGTACGTCCTTTACACTGAATCTCAAAAGTGGGCACTATCTGTGTGTCTCTGTTCATGGATATTTAACATGTATCTATAGGAAAGCTGAATAGTCCTCACTGCTTCTGGAATCAATGGGAACTGTTCTTTCAGCATATCAATGGGTTCACTTTCTGGAAATCCATGTTTCGGATACACAAATAAACAGCAATTCTTGATTTCACAGTCAGTAAAAATAAATAGTAATGGCTGGTGATGTACATAGATACTACAACAACGGCCATGACATGAAAAAGAAAAAAGATAAATCCATGAGAAATTGTGGTGCTAAAGTGTTTGAACTTCATGCAGTAAATGAGTACAAGCTGCCTTCTGAGCGGGCCAAGCTCCTCCACCCAGCTGATCCATCTGTCCTGGGGCAGGAATAATGGGGTCAGTGAACAGAAGCACCTGCCTATCAGAAAAAGTCTGTTCCTGCACTGAACAGCAGAGAAATAACTAAAATATTGAGCAGTTGCTCCCAAACTGAGCACTGTCTATTGTGCTGGCTGCTTCCAGCCTACACCTCTGCTGCTGGAATTTTGTGTAGGTGGAGAAGGTGCCGAAAGAAAGATTCTCAAAGAAACTTTTGTGCTGAAGTTCCTAACAAGAGCATATGCACACTTTCTATCTTCAGCAAAGTCATTTCAAGTTCATCTTTTCAGTTCACTCCCTGGCCTTCAAAAGCCAGGCCCCCAGATGCCATCACGTAGGACTGTACTGACAGAGGCGTGACTCGACAGAAGGTTTTGAACCTTTGGCTCCACTAAGGAGATTGCAGTAATTTCAGCTAATGGAATAATGGATAGCAATCTTAGGTTGTCATTCTCAGTCTGAATCAGTGCTAGAGGAGAGGACACTTTACTAGTTTTTTCACAGTTATTTGTGACAGCAAAGAAGTGATTATTCCCAGTTCATTTCCATGCACTTGATGGAAGCGTGCTCGCTTAGAAGACTCAATTTTCTCTGCTGATTCCCCTTTCTCCCCTCTTTTCTCAAATTATCTTTTTTTTGCAGCCTTGTGGCTTAGCTATTTCATGGTCCTCATTTCACACTCTTCAACTCTCGGTCCTGATCTTTGCTCAGTAAACTGCAGTTCAAATCAGCTACAGATTATATCTGGCTGCACATTTAAAATTCCTAAAAGCAAACCCAATTTGGGTAGAATTTCAGAAGAACAAGCATAAAACAAACACCATACCTAATTTAATGTAATTTGCAGACAAGAAGTAGCTTTTTTTTTTACTCTACACAATACAAACTTGGTATTTTTCTTAACCTTACAATTATTTTCAGCATAAATATTTTCTAAGCCATTTAAACTATCCAGAATAATTTAAACATCATTTAGAACTATCAGTCCTAACAGATGAATGGCAGCAAAGTTTGAGGCAAGTGAAAAAACTGTTCTTACTGCAGAGAATAATTAGCACATCTTCTTGAAATTTGCCACTGATTTCTGTGTTAACAGCAAATGCAAAAAAATAACAAGACAAAAATACTTACGTAGAAAGTTCTGAAGCTTTCTAAGCAAATATTTTTAAGATTTGCCAGGACCAATTTCCATTCATCCGTGAAGGCCCAAGTCCTAGAATACTCCCAGAGGTAAAAGGGATTTTGGACAGTTTATGAAAAAAAATAAAATTGTGTTGATGGGGCCAATGGCACTTGTGCCATTGTGGTCAAAATGTAGTAATCATAAGATTTGATACACTAAATAAGTTATATAAAGATATTCTAAGTTATCTCTCCAAGTTATATGGCTATGAATTATAAGATTCAGAAACATGCTCTGCATGCCCTCCTCCTAACCCTACCTATGTGTTTATTTGATTTTGATTAAACTTATCTCATTTCTCTCTTTCTCTTTTTTTTTTTCTCTTTTTTCTTCTTTTCCCCTTGTTATCATACAACTTCTTTCTAGGTCATACACTTTGCTGGACAGAAAGCATACGTCATTGCTTTGTGTCATACCTGTGCAACTTTCAGGTGAGTGTGTTTATGTTCTACTGTGAATCTGCCCATTAAGCTAACAAAGGTTATAATTAGATAAATAATAATAGAAAGACATATTGCAGATCCCTTACTCACAGGGCTGAGCAATTACTCATGTGAGCTGTGCCATGAAATCCATCACTGACTGCATGACTCCTGTGAAAAACTCAGCAGTGAAGACTTCAATCTGGTCCATTATCATTATGCAACGTAGCACATTTGTGTAAATTGTTCTAATTCTGAGGTCTCTTCAGAACAAATGTCTCTTTGAATACACTCTGCTGCAGTAATAGATTAACCACCAAGCTGTGAAACCCCAGCAGGAGACAGTACAGCAGCCAATATGAGAGGATGTATACAGTATCTAATTAATTCTAATGTTTTTCCATGTTTAATCACCCAGGTCATCAACATCCAAATATTTAAGTGTAAGCTTCAGCCTTTCCAAGGGATCTGCAAACATATGACAAATAGCAGTGACTGTTCTAATCTTCCCAAATTACACATGGTGTATCTACAAGTGACTTACATCCTTTTCCACACCACATTCCCATGTTCCTGGGAGAGAAGCTGCCATGCTGGATGGAATCACATAGGCTGATTTAGGACATAAGTTGAACAACAGCTTAGACTATCCATGTAAAAATTGTCACTCAGTCATACAGAGAGATATGAAGTTCTCTCTCCTATTCTGTTTGAGCCTCTGCCGATTTTGGTACTTCTGTGTCCCCAGTGGAGCCTCTTTCTCTCCTGCTCCAAGACATCCCTGACCAGGCTGCCAGCTATGGCCATCATTCTCAGCCATCTCTGCTGTGTTTTTTTGCTGATCATAAATACTCTTCCTCAAATGTGCCCGGTGGATCAGTATTTTTGAAAGTTTGAAAACTACAACATATTTTAAAAGCAATTTATTTTCAAACAGAAAATATCAGAGCTAATTTATCCACTAAGATGGATAAACTAAAATACTACGTTCTGCTTTGTTCCCTGCTATACAAAAAAAAAAAAAANTATAAAAAAAAAAAAAAAAAAAAAAAAAAAAAGATGTGGATGGGCTGGAGAGGGTCTGGAAAAGGTTCACAAAGATTATCAAAGAACTAGGAAGCTGCCGTACGAGGAAAAGCTGAGAGAACTGGGTTTGTTCAGCCTTGAGAAAAGAAGGCTTAAGGGAGACCTTATCACCATGTTTCAGCATCTAAAGAGGGGCTAAAAACAAGATTGAAACTCCCTTTCTGCCAGGAGGATGAGGTGTAATGTGTAAAAACTACTCCTGGAGAGGATTCTGCTTGGACATAGGAGGAAAATTTTTCACGATGAGAAAAATTAGCCACTGGATTAACCCCAAAGTGGTGGATTCTGCAATGTTGAACACTTCTAAGATTCAGCTGGACAGGGTGCTGGGCCATCTTGTGCAGACCATGCTTTTGCCAAGAAAGGATGGACCAGATGATCTCTGTGGTCCCTTCCAATCTGGTAGTCTATCATTCTATAAATAAAATTGCATTTAAAAGGATGTTTTTCACATTAGAAACTGATCATCAGTCATTTTACTTTATTTTATTTTATTTTTCATAATTGTTTGCTTGAAAATAAGTGTTTTGTTTGTCACAGGTGTTTTTGGGAAGAAGCAGTGAGTCAGAGTATGGAGGGAGTTTTCAAGGAGAGTTAATCTGCTGGATGACTTTTTGGGCTGGGATCCATCATTGCTCACATAGTGCAGACCAAGAGCATCTCATAATCTTGGGCTTTCAATTTTTACTACAGGTAACAGGTTTCTAAATGTGTTTTACACTTTCTCAAAGTGGTAACTATTCTCACAGAAATTACACTGTTGTGCCACCAGTGCAGACGCCCACGTGTGTTTGAACAAGAAATGTGAAATGATGATTTGGAAAATGAGAGTACAGGAGAAAAAGCACACTCCCCCAGACCCCAACTGGTACTATCAGTTACAAATTAATGAGGAAAGGAAGAATACGGAAAATGAAAGGAAAAATGACAAATTTGATAATTTAGGATTTCAAAATGACAAAAAATTTGAAACATATCCCAAAGTACTTAATTCCGGCTCACAAGTTAATTAAATTGATTTTAAAGTGAGCTAACAGGGATTTGACAGTGGCCTAGTACGATAAAAGGGCGGTACCTGCTATTCCTATTGCCTGCCTTGTGTTGTCTTGGAGTCTTGCAGCTGGGAGGAGAATCAAATGACTCTGCTTATGCAAGTGCCAGCTGAGTCCCTACGACAATTTGTTGTTACATTGACATAACACAGTCATCAAATGCCTGGTGAGATTTGGAAAACAGATAGAAGACTAAGTGACACAGAATAAAGATGCACTCTAACTGTGTCTTTACCCCCAACAAAAGGGAGAATACTTCATTGATTCCCACTGAACGATCAGAGTCAGGGGGAGACAGCTCCAGGTTAGAAACTCATAAGATTGCCAAGTGCCTGGGAACACATCTAGCAGAAAGAACAGTGAATAATTATCCCATACAAGAAAATAAATTTAAGACAAGATCTACTATCAATTTTCAGAGGTAACAGCAATTTATAAAATGGGTACCCTGGAAGACCAACAAATGCAACTCAGCAGATTGTCAAAAGGCAATCAAATGTCAGAATATGCACACACATACATCTAACAGACTGGTGGTGACTTAAAATCTCACTCTTTGCTGGCTGTTTGACAATCCAGAATTTATTAAAGGAACTCCTGTGTGATTTCATTTCCCAAAAGATGTACGTTTAAGAAGTGCCATCTCAGTTGCCAAAGGTTATAATTCTCTGCATGCAGAAAGGCCCATGTAGACAAAGCAATTGTCCCTACCTGGCCAGCCCCTGTCTGGTGACAGGTTTTGCACCGACACTTGTTGTCTTTCAGCTAAAGGGGAACCTGATCTTCCAAGCCACTCTTCTAAGGCAAAAGAATTTCAGAGAATGCATTGTCCAGATGACCACTGGAACTTTTTAGGGACTTTGGTATGGATTTACAACCACGAAATCTAGTTCACGATCTCCATCTCTGTTCAGATGCTGGTGCAATATGCATTTTAGGAAGCAAAATGAGGTTATGCTCCGGAAATGGAGATGGAAACTCTTCCCTCCAGAACCCAGACTGAAAAACACAGATTGTGCATGGGCATTTAGAACTGTGTAGAAAAAAATCCCAGTTTCTTTACTTCTCTTTTTTTTAAGGTCGCCTACAACTTTCTTTTGTTGAATAAAAGACAAAGGACAACAGGGTATAGCAATTTATTTTAAAAGCCATTTTTGAGAACACTGTGAATTTTATTTAAAAAGTCCTGTGGTTTTGGTTTAGGGTTGTTTTTTTTTTTTCTTTGTCACCATTGTGTATATATTATTATTTATAATAATTTAGAAAAAAGGTTGACTTGTGTTTTTAAATGTCTTGGTCATTCCTTTGAATTTTTTTTCATATCAGATATACGAGAATGAGAAGTGACTACACAACAAATCCCTTTGCCCTTAGAACAATAGCATAAAGAATCCTATTGGCTAGTATAAAAAAAGATGGAGAAATAAACAATGTAATTGAATTCACTGAAAAATAGAAATGGGCTATGTGACTGAAAATCTGTTTAATACTTTTTATCAGCCAGAACACATATTTGCAGGGTACACCGCACATGCACAGCAAGTGCCCTATGGACAGATAATTAATGATCTGCACAGAGCCTGCAATGCAGAAGAAAAGGAGGCAGAGGTGACTGGCGCTCTACGACAGTGATTGGCAATTAAACACAGAACTAAGATTTGGGGTGAAACACATTCTGTTCTTGAGCTTTTTCAAGCAGGCATACAGAAGGTAGTGAAAGGAGGACAAAAACACAATCCCTTTTCCTTTTCAGCTCTACATAAAAGATGGCAATCACACCAGCAGAGAACACTTGCAGCTGATTCAGCTCATTCATCAGCCCTTGTTTGGGCTTAGACCCAACTCTCACTGAAGTCAAGGGGAGTATTTCCTTTGCCTTCTGTGCTGAAATGGATTGAGTCTTTCACAGTCCTCTGGGAAAGCAGAGAGCTCTCCTTTAGCCAACATGGAAAGTGCTCTTTCTTCAAGCAGCAGAAATGCTAAAGCAACTGCATATCAGACATCTCAAAGGGGGCTGGCAGAACTGGTATTACCTTCCCCCAGAATGCTGCACTTGGAAAGAAGCCACAGTAAAATGGGAACCACTTCTCATTCCCAAACATGCACCTCTGTCTATTAAACTTCATATAAAATGAAGCAGTTCCCTCCTGCTCTCTTCTTTACCTGCACGAGAGCAGTGAGGCAGAGCTCTCTGGTGGCTCTCATGAGCAGAAACTGATGAGGTGCCTTTTTTAAAAAGGACAAGAAGCAACAAAACAAAACCAGTCTTTATTCAAAGCAATTATTTGCAAAACTCAATTTCTTTGTATAATCTAAGAAGAAGCAGATTCTACTGCACAATATTCCTTTCACAGATGACTCTGAATAGCATTTGGGGTTTTTTTGGAGCGCGCCAAAAGTTCCTTGCTTTCACCACAAGACCAGTTTCACTCATCAGTTCAGCTTCTTTCTGATATTACACAGGCAATAGTTTTTCTCAGCTGCCTTACTTGCTACTGAAATGCATGAGGGGGCCTTTTCTTCTACATCAACCCCAGCCCACGTGTCAACATCAGAAAAAACAGGTGAGACTTCCATAGGTTTGAAGATTTCTGACTTTTTCCCAATAAAGTTAAGAGCCTGTATTTGGAATTACTTTTTCTTTCTGGCAAAACCCCCTACTTTTTCTGAAACAAGGATTCTATTTTTTTCCTCTCTTTGCAGCAATACCAAAGCACTCACAGGGCATTTGTGAACATTGTGTTCAAGGGCTTTCATGTGAACCAGTGTATCAGCTAGATGCAATCAGCATTCCAACACAGACTTGCAGAAAGTACCCTTTCCATTAACCTTTTAAATGTGACAGTCACTTGAGCAAATTGAAATCCATCATTTTAGATTGCTGGGGGATTTTTTCTGAGACAAAAGTCTTCGTTCTCTTTGGCTCTACTTACTGACAATGTGCCCTTTAAGTTCCCCTCTGGAAACCAGATATATCTACAGCTACCTTGACCTCATTAATTCCTCTAATTTTCTGTAGTTACACCAATATGGTACTTCTATTTTTCTTAGCTCCCACTTATGTGATCTCCAATCTCATATACGACTCAAGGAATTTTTCTCCATGGCCCTTCCCTCCTCATTCCTGCCGACAGGAGAGATGGCTTTGAAGGGGTGAGTTCCTCGTGCTGTTAACTCTTGGTACCATTACAGTGCAAACATCATTATGGATAAGCTGGCAAGAATTTCTTCTATTTTCTACCCCATTTCCAGTGTGAAGAGGTCCAGGGAAGAGAGAAGGGTTTGTCTTATATAACGTATTTTCTCTGAAAAAAAAAAAATCCTGTGGTTTACATGGTTCAATTCAGTAGCATAATTTTAATGTTTGGCAGGGAACACAACCTCAAAGGTGAGTTTGTCACTCCTGTCTTAGGTGGTCAAGACAATAATGCTGCAGAATCTTATTAACTGAATTAGAAATTGTACAGAACTGACTGATCTTTGGTAAGAACCAAAATAACATTGTTTGGAGTGAAAGTGGCCAATGAGAGTGTTTATACATTCTTTGCTGGACCTGAGATTGTAGTTATGGATGTACTGATGGAAGTCAAAGACATTCAATATGTCTGTGTAAGAGGCTGAAGAAATTGAGACTTGCAATTGCATGTCAGTTCTGAAGTCCACATGGAGGGCTTGGGGAACTGCATGACATTCCTGAGTGGCACTACTCAGCTCAGGAAAGGAGTTGGGAATAGCAGAAAGGATTGGCACAATAAACACAAGCTTTCCAGAAACAGAAGATACTGTGGAAATCCTGACCACACCAGAACTTTTAAGAACAAGCCATACATGAGCCGCTAAAATGAGTCACAGCCCTACTTAGCACTTCTGCTGTGAAGGGACATGGAGTCTCTTTTCCCGTGCTGGATCTTCCCGATGAGCTCTGGCAGAACAGAATGACCCAGACGAAAAGTAAAAAGCTGCTCTCAAAGCAGGAGAAGGCATCCGACAAGCTGAAGCCAATGGATACAATGCACTACGGAGTTTCTGCAATGCACTGCTGAGTTTCTGGACTACTGAGCCAGACGGCAAAGTCTGGCTGGGTCTTGCAAGCTGGGTCAGATGGCTGAGTGTCTCCAGCAGAGATCCAAATACACTTTGGAACTTTTAAACATGAATTCCTTCTTATAAGCAGCCCTCATTATACGTTCATGATCCTTGCCCGAAGAAATGCAATTTCTTTTTCAGAAGAAAGACAATTTTACCTCGAACACATGACCTGGGATGGGGAGAATTGCTAATGACCCCTACGGGAATTCCCTTTCCCCAAAAGAAGTTGAAATGTAAGAACTGGCTATACTAAACTAGTGGTGAACTCTTGACTCTCTTGTGGAACCACTGCTGTCTCCAAACCTCTAACACTTTTGCATTAAGAAGGACAAAAGCTCTCATAGCCTCACCGGAGTACACAGTAACTGAATCCTTTAAGGGCTGAAAAGAAGCCTGAAGTTCTGCATCTGAATTTCATCTCATTCACATTAAGGATTAGGGCTAATGCTTTGTGGTTTGAAAGCCCGAGGGTGGTGATAGCTTTGGACAGCAACGGCTTAGCTCTTCAGAAAAAATAAAAAAGTCTCTGCCCAGAAGGAATTGTTACATTGATAGGCTATGAAACGGGCAGTGATTAACTTTCTGAAACTTGTTTGATGTTACTTGAGTAGTGTGTTTTTGGGACAGCAATGTGTAAAAATCCTTTAACACAGACAGTGCCGCTTAGCTGAAATTCACCAGTTGTATTTATTACACTATTTTACTTGGAACGTGTTGTTCAGACTAAAGTAATTATTTCTACAAAGTCTTTTTGTAGAAATAACCAAAACCATTCCAACCTTGATGTGGACAATTCAAAATTACTTATTAGATTAATGGGTGAGTTCTCAAGAAATGCATACGGAGAGAGAAACTCGGGTTGTTTTCATAACCTCACTATTTGCAAGAGTGCATGTCCTTCACTGGCAGGCTCTGCCTCCCAGCATCCAGGTGTGAATCTGAAAAGACTTCAACTCAGAAAATTCTCCCATCTGAATAACTATTTAAGATCAACTTTTAAACATATTCCTTAAGCATTCTACTAATTGTGGATAGACTAACATGATCCTAGGTAGTTTCGTGAACCCAGCTGAGGTGGCCAACTCCTCTTTTGCATCTTATGAATCAACTTGATCCCAGGGGCTCTGCATTTCAGCTTTCCCTGAAAGCTCCTCATCTGCAAACACATTCCAAAGCACAAATCAAAATTTTGATCTTGCACAACAACACATTCTTTCTCTGATAGAATTAATGTACCGGATATGCAAAATTGAACTGCCACCCCACTTAGGCCTTTCAATCTCTGCTCCTGTTCCAGATTCATGACTTAGCCCTGCACGGAGGGCAAAATTCTTATTTAAATGAGGGCCTGAAGATATATGAAACCTGTTTCAAAATGGAAATTCCACCTTTCCAAAATTCTCCAAAAAAATATATGAGTGAAGGCATTTTCTTTTGAGTTGATCAGAAATGCTTCACTGAAGTTGCTCTTTTAAAAAAAAAAAATTATCATCATCGTAAAATCACATCTTTTAAGCAACAGTACTGAGCAAGGTAAAATGAAAAATAAACATTTAAACATTTTTCTTACAGTCTTCAAATACCTTTTTCTGTCTTACCTAAACTACATCCAGAGACTACATATTTTTCCAAAATAATACTTAATCAATATGACAGACTAAGTAGATCTAGGTAGAAGTATTTCCTAGCTCTCTCTGATTCTGTGAATTATCACAGAAACGTATGACAGGATTAAAAATAAGGATATTAAATGCTTTCAAATCTGCAACAATAGAATAAATGGCAGAACAGTTTTTCATTTAATCTAATAATATAAAATCTACCACACTTTTACTGTAAATCAGGCAGCAGGAGCTATTTTAAAGATCGTTTTTTAGCAGCTGTTCTCCCATGCAGCGGGTGACCCTTCCTTTTGCAGCATCACTCAGCGCTTGTGAGTGGCAGAGACGCTCCCATGCACGGAGCTCACGGGGATGGCCCGATTCCAAGCGCTGCTCTCACCAGGTGAGGGCAGTCACATTCCTTAATGGAAACCGAGCAGCTGTCACCTTGAAACAAAACCAGATTGGCCGCCCACACATAGGGCCAGAGGGATCCTGTTTGGCCTGAGCTTTGTGTATAGGAGAGGGAAAGAAAAATCAGAAACAAGGAAAGGGAAGAGCCTGTTTTAAGAGCGCCATTTATTTGTGGGCTTTGTCTCACGCAGCCCGTTCTGTTTGAACATCAGTAGCTATCATTTTGGAGGAAGCGGGGGCACTGGGATAATATACATATTTATGTACAAAACCAACATGGAAATGCAGTCATCTTTGTCCCGATGCAGTGAAAGACTGTAACATCTGCATGTCAATAGCCACAAATTTGATTCAGTTCTCAGTAGCGTCATTCCAGAGAAACTCAAGAGAGGAAAGGGGTGAGTTTTCATGTCCTTTTTTGCTATGGCACTGGTTTGGGTTTTTTCATATTCTAAATCAAGGAGCCAAATTCAGCAGAGCAGATGAGGATGGGGCAGAGCATACCCACCTGGGTCAGGAAACCTCCCTGTGCTCTGAATGAGGGATAAGAAACACACCTTTGCCTCTGCTGAGGGAGAAAACAGCTTTACTTGTACCTCCACGGGAATTTAAAGGCAGCTGCTGCAGTCTGTTAGCTAGGTTAGCTTCTCCAGAGGCAGTGCTGAGCCTGTCTGGATCCCTGGGGAATGGGAGGAATGAGATCAATGAGCGCAGTAGCTGTTTGCTGCAAACTTTGTGTGCTGGCCCTTGAAATCTCCTCACCTCTACGACGCCTTTAATTGCTTGGGCTCCTAAAGAACACGGGCATTAATGAATATCCCGGTCCTCAACTTCATCAGAATGACTTTGATATTCATTTTGAAAGAAACCCAGTATTTAAGAGTTGTACATCCTGTGCTTTTCTAAATATCAGCTATTGGTAATTGTCAGAGACGTGGCCTGGAAAAGGACCAGATGCTCAAGGGGAGCTCTTTGTTCCTTCATCTTTCTCCAGCAAATCCACAAGCCTACCAGGAAACTAGCATGGGCTGACAAAGGCATTGCGGGCTTGCATGATACAGTAAAACATCTGCTTCCAGGGCTGCCAGCAAAATGCTGACTACGAATGTACAGGAAAGGAAACAAGTACCGCAGGTGCTGCAATGCTCAGATGCTAGAGAAATATTTTAATGGATGGGAAACAGATCAACAGACCTGTGAGCTTTTGTCATCACTCTTATACTTCCCTTGCAGGAATATTTTTAAAAATCTACTGAGACAAATATTAAACTTTCACAAAATTATCATGCCCATTTACTTAGTCAGATGTTCAAAGGATTTGCCACCCCCCATCCTCCCCAAGTCTTATTAATATTTCCTTCAGTCCTCAAATTACAGGAAATTATCTGATGCAAGCCCAATGTATGCATGAGAAATTCATCCTGCAGAAGAGGCGACATAAGTGTTAGAAATTTATGATTGAATTAATAACTATTAATCATTGGAAGTAACTATGTTTCACCTAATAGGGTAAGTTTAAAATTCAATACACCTTCCACAGGATAGTGATAACCCATGTTGATGAGAAAAGCAACAAAACGGTTGGGAAAGGGAGCTCCCATCTGAATCAATAATATAATCCTTTCACATCTTTGCACTCCAGTCTAAAGTAAAGAATACATAAATCCCCTTGAAAGCTGAACCAAACAAATGGCATATAAGCCACTTTTTAAATGGGAAGAAATCGTTAAGAGGAATTGTTTCAAGTCTACAGAGTTCTTTGTTTCTTGCTGCGACAAGTGAAAAGGCATCTCCTCTTTCTGTGTACATGTCAGTATTTCTCAATATATTTCATAGTACAGCCATATGTGATTAGTGTTTGTGTAGTTTTGGAGTTTTTTAAAGTTTTAAAATAACTGGATTTCTATGAAAATTTTTTTTTTACTCAGACTGTATTCATAAAGATATCTATCAGCCACAGGCACGATGTACCTACATCAAAGATAAGCAAACATTATCCTCAGCATACTTCATTTCCAACTCTTTTAAACAGGATTGTGTGATGAAATTTTAACTTCAGATAAACCAGATTTTTTTTAAGCTTCCTTATTATTTGATGGGAAACACATCACAGACCTGCTACTCAATTTTCAAAGTCCTGCATCACATGGCAGGTGCACATTACAAATCTTGTTGAGTGGTAGAACCTAAAAATACTTATTTAAGGATTTTTTTTTCTCTCTTACTGAATAGAGGAATCCTGGTAAAGTTTTGCTATATTTGAACTTTAAAAAAACATGGGATCCGGAGATTTAACTACTGTACTGCCATTTCCACAAGCTCTAAATTATTATGAAAGTTGTTACAGATTTCATTTGTTTTTAATCTTCTAAATTGTCTGCTATTTCTGTAAGAGTACAGAGGGAACCACCTTACTGGTGTTCATTTCCTGGCAGATCACAGCAGCAAGAGAATAGACACACATCTCTTGTTATCTTGCACCAAACCTCCTTGTTTTCTCTGGTTGTTCTGGAGGTAGAACGTCTGACTGAAATACCTATCTTCTCCTCCTCCTATGAGACAACACTGTATAGTCTGTGTTGTAGCAGGTAGATGTGTTTACAGGAATAGCCAAGGGTCTTTTCTGGAGAGTAGAGCCTGAGCTTCAGCTGCCAGAAATGCTGGGGCTCAAGGAGGAATTTGAGGGCGATGCGACCTTGGTTTGTGTCTCCTGGTACCATAGCACACCATCTTGCAATCACCTTTACAGCAAACAAATGCAACAGAAAGATGACTTAGTTTAGGTGAAGTGTTTGTAAACAAACCCCTTCTGAGCAATAAAACTCAAGGTACCTTGCAAGTGTCCCTAATGATGAAGAATAGGGGACCTACCGTTTTTACAGTTCAGTTTTTAACAGAAAGACTTTATAGGCTTTTCCATTAGACATTAGAAGGTCTCAAACACACACTGTTGAGCTTGTTATTGGAATAATTCGTACACATTAGGAACACTGCTATTGTAGCAGCCATCTTGAAAGATCTCCTGTAGACTAGTGGAGGGTATGAGTAACCCTCTCTTTTCCTGCAGAGGCTGTCTCAATTTCCACAATCTCAATTGCTGCAATTTCAATTGCAATTGTACATCAGGAGGTACTGTGACTCAGAGGCATTTCTTACTGCCCAATTCTCATTTTCCTTTCTTGCACCTCAAGAGTTTGCAGTAAGTCAGGACCATTTGGCTGCTAGGTGCGTTATACTGCCTTGGAGGGAGAAAGGGGGAATGGATGTAAAAGTTAACTTACCGCTGTTAGAGGTCTGAAATCCATCAATCCTTTGTGTGCTTCCCCAGGAAAGAAAAGCAGATGAGCAGATCCTGCTGCAGACTCGAGTGTCATGGAAGACTGAAGGAGAAGGCTTCTTTGCTCTTGCTACTTTCCATAGGTGATGCATGGTGTTGCATTCAGTCGGTCGCCAGCCACGGGTGGTGTTCCCCAGGGATCAGTGTTGGGCCCAGTCCTGTTTAATATCTTTATTGATGATGTGGATGAGGGCATCCAGCCTACCATTAGCAGGTTTACAAATGACACCACGTTGAGGTGGAATTTCAGTCTGCTGGAGGCCAGGAGGGCTCTGCAGAGGGTTCTGGACAGGTTGGATTAATGGGCTGAAGCAAATGGTGTGAGGGTCAATAAGGCAAAGTGCCAGGTCCTGCCCTTGGGTCACAACAACCCCTGCAGCGTTGCAGCTGGAAAGCTGCCCTAGGGTAAAGAACCTGGGGGTGCTGGTCAGTAGCAGCTGAACAGGAGCCAGTGGAAGCCCAGGCGGCCAAGAACGCCAATGGTACCTGGCCTGGATCAGCAAGAGTGTGGCCAGCAGGACCAGGGCAGTGATTGTCCCCCCGTACTCTGTTGCTGCTGGGGTGGCCACGATACACACACAGATAGTGCCTTGGTTAAGGGCAAAAAGCATTTATTTGAAAGAGACAGCATCTTTTATAGACTTTTAGAATGTTATGGTTTGTGTTACATATCCATTGGCTAGTAAATTACTACAATAGACTCATTGGCTATGTTAACGATGATATCCTGCTATTGGTTACCTAGAGCGCCAGTGCTCAAGCACTCAGAAAAATAACAGGTGCAGATACGTGGCTGTTTTTCTCCTTCTATTGTTTAGATTTCTTGCTGCTATTATTACTACATTTCCAAGGCTAGAAGCTTGTTTTTCTTTTCACGGGCTTTTCTCACAAATAGAAGTTAACCATGTCCGACTTCAGGTCTGTGAAGCCTTCAGGGTAGCTGTCAGCCTCAACAGTACTCAGCACTTGTGAGACCATACCTTGAGTGCTGTTTCCAGTTCTGGGCCCCCCAATTTAGGAAGGACATTGAGGTGCTGGAGTGTGTCCAGAGAAGGGCAATGGAGCTGGGGAAGGGACTGGAGCATAAGTCATATGAGGAGTGCCTGAGGGAGCTGAGGGTGTTTAGCCTGGAGAAGAGGAGGCTCAGGGAAGACCTTACTGCTCTTCACAACTTCCTCAAAAGAGGTTGTAGCCAGGTGAGGGGCAGTCTCTTCTCCCAGGCAACCAGAAACCGGACAAGAAGACACAGTCTTCAGCTGCTCCAGGGGAGGTTTAGGTTGAGTATTAGGAAGAAGTACTTCACAGAAAGAGTGATTGGGCACTGGAATGCCCAAGGAGGTCTTGGAGTCACCAGCCCTGTAGGTGTTCAAGAAAAGACCGGATGTGGCACTCAGTGCCATGGTCTGATTGGTAAGGCAGTATTTGGTGATAGGCTGGACATGAAGGTCTCAAAGGTCTTTTCCAACTTAATTGCTTCTGTGCTTCTGTGGTTAGTATACACTTCATGATATGGCCAGCCTTTAGTCACCGTCATGTCTTCTGAGCGGTGGATGTGACCAGAACCTGAGTAATTTCACTCAATGCAGCCCCCTTCTCTCAAGCTGAAAAAACTCTTTTTCCATGTTCTTACCCTGCACTTCAGGGAGATTGCGCAATTTCGCTGCCGGGAGCCAAAGTCCTACCACACAGCTGAGAAGCTTTTAGCACCTTGTTACTCATTCCAGAAAAACGGGCTTTAGTTGCTGATGGTTTCATCGTGTCAAAGTAAATATTTCACTACCACTTTTCCTCTCCCTTTCTGCATGATCAGCTTCTGGTCTCATTTGACTAGACCGGAGTGGCAGCTTTTGCAGAGCCTGCTGCAATATAAACTCATTGCTACATGGGTTGTGATGAAATGCATCTCTTTTTGCTCAACACATCTTAATATCTCCATAGAAACCATATTAGGCCCCCATCTTCTACGAGCTCCTGCAACAATAATCTTCTCTCTCATTCACTGACTGGATTTTCTTCAGATGTCTCCAGGTACCTAAAATTTAATTAAATGGCTAAGAAAATGCAAAGACTTGGTGAAGAGGACTGGGAGCTGTGGTTTCCAGATAGGACTGGAAGGCATTTAGCAGTCCTTACCAGACCATAACTATACCTTTTTTACCGCAAGTTCACACTTTGGTTGCCTCTACAGTTAAGCCACAAAGTCATTACTTCCATCAAAAGACTCACTGAGTATACCCAAGTGCAATGCTTGTTACTGTGGAATTAAGCAGGTGAGCAAATGAGTCCTACTCAGCATCTGGAAGAAGAATCCGGCATTTTCTCTCAGTAAGATCTGAGCAGCTCATGCACCAATTGTTTATATAATCCTTACTCTTTCAAACTCGATCTCTATACTCAGCCCCTACAACTCCAAATTATGGCTTCGCTGCAGTATGGCATTTCATGACGGCAGAAGGAATTCCATCCTTGATGCTAAAAAGCAGGAACTCTCTTTGATGTGACCTGCGCACAGAGCAGAGAATTTCTGGAAATAGCATTTTCCACATCCTGAGAGGTTTGTCATCACTCCAAACCCACAGAACTGGGATATAGACTTTAGCAGAAATGCAAATGGTTTTCAGTCACGTTGCATTTCTTGTGCCGTGTATAATATACTGATGTCATCTCATTCATCACTGGAGAAGAGCGGGAGAATAGAGTAAATAACACACAGGTAAACTCCTTTCCTTTCTGTTTTGACCATAAAGGTTGAAATTCAAATGAGAACAGGAGAGCAGCTCCCAAAGAGCTGTTTCAACACGAAAGCATGGAGAAGTGACATGCTCTTGTGTTCATGCCTGGGGACAGACACCAGGCTGGAAAGTAGAAACTGTGAATCTTCCCCAAGGATGTATTTTCTAGTGACCTTTCAAAAGCAACATGCTGTTTTTCAGAAATGTTCTTCATCATGGTTTGATCCAGCAGGTAGCTAAACAATTCCCTCCCCCCATGCTTATATCATCATTTTGTTCTCTTCAGTCCTTCCAGACTGAACTCAACACAGTGTCCAAGCTGAGGAAAGCTGCAGAAGAGCAGAGACTGCTCTTTTAAATCCCCACAGGGCTTCTCTTTGTCCCCAAAGCAGCCTGCAAAGGAGGTCCATGTGCATTATTGAGCACTTAGGTTTTTCCTAAGAGCATGCCTGTATTACTAGTAGCAAGATATATTCCCCCGTACAGTTTCCTACCAACAGTTTAATTCTGTCAGAAATCTGCTGGCTTGCAAAAGTCCACAATAACAACTTCAACAAAAGCTGGCAGTTCTGACAGCCAGTCTGTCTCCCTAAGTTCTCCCACACACCTGTATACATCTATATAGACACACAGAGCAGGAGGAAGAGAAAATAAAATACATCTTAAAGTTCTTGCCCATATCTCTCTGACACTGGACAAATAGCTTTTCCCTCACAGCGTTTTACGCATTACCTCCTTCTCAGCAAGCTTATAGAGCAGTTCTGGAGAAAAATGAAATATTGAAGGGCTAACCCTTTATTTAAAAAGCCACCAGATATGAATGGTTGGGTCTGACAATTTATTACCATTTCTGGGAAGATTGGGAAAATGAATGTTTCATATCTCTTCGCAAGTGACAGATGAAAGGAGGAAAGTACTCATCAGCTCTGGAGAGCAACAACTTTTCACCTTATGAAAGAAAATTTTTAAAATGTCAGGAATTCAGGTATTTTCTTCCTTAAAGCTCACTGCTGATACTTTCCTGGAAGAACTTTTATATATTCTTTCTGTTTTACATCCACAGTGGAGCATTAAGATCTTAGATTAGTTATTACATTAAAAGTTCAGCATAGTTACAGGTTTGTAGTTTCAGGTCAAGAGACAGTCTTCTGAAGGCATATAACACCTCACGCTTTTTCTGCTTACCTAGGTTGCGAAAATTTTTAGGCCTTGAGCTAGTCCTTAGCCCGTTTTCCAGAATAGCTAGCTAAGTGGTAGCGTCTTCTCTCTCTTTGTACATCTACAACTTTATCAGATATTTCCCCTCATTATATCCACTGTTTTCCTCTCTTGCCTCTCATTTTTTCAAACAAAACTGTTATTCATGCCCAGAGAAACAAATAATAAAATACTGTACTTTGTATCTGGAGGACAATGTTCTACCTGAGCCCATGAAAAGGCATGAAAGACCCCCAAAGAAGTGAATTACACTCCTGAAAGACAGTATGATGAACTGCCTCTGCTGTATCCAAGACCAGACCTGTAGCCATGCTCTTCGCATTAGAACCAGACTAAGAGAAATAACTAGCTGCTAGGGGGAATTTGGAGAAATTATTGCTGAGTGCCTGCTCTGTAAAGCTGTTCCACAATTCCTTGCCGCAGATGGGCCTCTGAAGAATGGTTGAGAAAAGCCATAATTTTAGTGTCAATCAATTGGCCTGCTTGCATGGCTCTGAGTGGCTCAGCTTTCAACAGGCAAGGCAGAAGGTCACCTCACAGCAGCTACAGGGCAGGTCTGAACACAAATAACATATTGCTTCCCATACAAACTCCTTCATTGTCATTCTAAGGAATGCCTGATGGAGGAACATGTATTTTGTGACACCACAAATGGCATTTGCAAGCATGATTTGGATGTAAGCTAAGATTGTGTGGTCGCTTCCATTTTCTCTGCCTACCTGCTGTAATGCACATGTAAAAGACAATGGTCTCTTGAAACCTATTATTCCTCTAGAAATGGGTTTTAATTTTGAGATGACTCTTGGCTTTTATGCTGTCATCGGTATGCATCAATTTGAACACAACCCACTGCCATGATTCTGCCTTGTGGTGCCTCTTTACAGCAAAGAGAGATAACATCCTTGTTCTATTTTCATGCTGCTTCCTTGTTTTGAGCCTCCTCCGGTGTTCAAACGCACATTCAAACCTGCTCAGATCTCAATGTCTCTCTTTGGCAGTCATACTGATTTTCATAAAAAAGGCAAGCAGGTGTGTTTGGCTCCACAGATACTGCTTTTCTGCATCTGCTCTCCTTGTGTTATCCCAGAAATAAAGTCATCTGGATTTGAAACATGAAAAAAACCCACCAGAGTTCTGTAAAGGAGAACCCAGGCACTGGGTTCTGTATCCTTCAGAAGAGAAACCCTGAGCAGATTGCCATAATGATGCCAGTGAATTCAGAGAGAAGATTGTTAACCTCTTCCTCAAACCCCAGGGGCTTTACAGGAAATAGGGTAGACTTTTGGTCTTCTGTGTTAGTGCTAAGCTAGTTTCAAGGCTGGGAAGATTAGTCAGCCTTCACAGGTAGACTATTCTCAGCAATGCTCTTTTCACCCTCCTCTTAGCAGCCTGAAAACCTCATTGGTAGGTTATATTTTAGGTAGAAATCTGTAGGTGTTTGTGAAAGTCAATGAGCAAGAAGGTACACTGGTCCTCAGTAAAGGTGATGCAAACCAGGACTAGATCTCCTGTTGAAAGTTATGACCCCTGAAGCCAGAGAAGAGGCTTTTTCCTCACTAGCTCTGCTAGAGACACGTTTATGAAGCTTGAACACAGAGGTCATTGTCCCTCACATGGAGGTGTTTACATTAGGCAGACTGACCCATAGTGGAGGAGTTAGACCCTCAGATAGTCCCTAAATGTCCCAATAAACAAAACTGTGATTGAATTAAACTACATCCCTGCATCCAGGGCCACACATGGGTGTCACAATGACTCTCCCAGAGGTGGCAGGTGCTGCAGTGTGGGTACTCCACAGCTGCTCTTGTTTCTTCCTTTCCTCTTGCAGTTCTAAAGGCTGTGAGAGTCTGATGAGGATTTTTGCAGAAGATAACAACTTAATTAAACAGAAGTTGTCCCTGTAGAGCAATGATAGATTTTTCAATTCTTTCTAGAACAGCACAGGATCTCTCCTCTGCTGAAGTTTTCAGATCATGAGTATTTGTGCATCCAATATAGGATACAGCAAAAAGACATTGTTCTAGTCAAGTTACACCAAAATGAAATTCTCCCTGTAACTGAAGCCTGTTGGACTGATAATCCTGAAGTAAGAAGATGAAAGCTACCAGCATCCTCTTTTCATACACATATGCATTACATTTCCAGGGCAAATTTGTTGCTGTTGTGATCAAGCCAAAAAAATTGGTTGCGTTAATAAGATTTTCAGTGTTTCTATGCTCTTAGTACACTATGAATTGCTTGCCCAGTATGCTAGATGTTTTTTTCTATTCTCAGCACCAGTATTTGGACTCAGCCTATTCACAACTGAATAATATTAGCAGGTTTTTATTCAAAAATTAATTTTCAGTCCGCACTTGCATTTTTGGGTGGCTCACCAACAGTCAAACCCAGGGGCTCAAACTGTGATAGAAAAATGAATACAGAAAGTGTCATGAAAACTGCCAAATGAAAATTCAACCTCCAGTGAGTACTGACAGAAAAACAGTCTTTGTCATTAAAACAAGGTATGGTGAAAGATGATTTTGCCATGAAGGTTTTCTAAGTAAACAAAAATAAAACTCACAGCAAAGGCCCTTTAGTTCATTTGCCCATGCTACACAGATACCAAACAAAACCAAAAACCAGAACAAATTTCCAAATACATTAAGAAGAAAAGAAAGAAAAATCCCTATTTCATTGAAAACTAAGGGAAGAAACAGATAATCCAGGTAGAAAGGCTGGAATGTATTGTTTCTGGAGATAAGAAAAGGTTTAATATATTAATTTTTACAAATATGAATTTCATAGGGCCCTTTCGGTTTCACTGCCGCTAAAAAAATGAGAAATAGTCTTATTGGAAAGCACTTACTAAAAATATGAAAAAGATTCAACAAGATCTTTTTCTTTTCTGCACAAACCTAGGTTTAGTATGTGTAGTTTGTGCCATCAACTTGCTCAGAATATATAGCAGAGGTTACATTTCTGAAGACATTGATGGACTCCCCTCACTGGCATTTTCAGAGGCAGTAAAGCATCAAAAGACACTGGAAAGGCAATTCAGGTATACAGGAGACCTCATTGGTCTAGGACAGTCATTATATTTTCTTCTTCACCACCATGTGTCATATCAAATTAACTGTTTATCCTGCATTGTTTTCATTGTTTCCTCTTTAGCTCTGTTTGCAGATATAAACCTGTGGCTCTTCTATTCTGAAGGGGGAGCACCAAAATACAAACTTAGAGTTCACCCCCCTGAGCAATTTGTGGGTGAACTCAGCTTCCTGTTTCTACCTTTTGGCTTTAATTTCTTGAGATCTAGAGTATAAAAAAACTTCTGTGCCAGCACATCAGGGATAAAATCTCAATACGAGCTGGCAACAGCAGCAGGAAACTATCATAAATATCTAAGCACTTTTCTGTTCAATCCTGTGCATTTATGGCTAAGCTAAGAAGAAAACAGATACAAAATAAGATGGGGAAGGAGGAAATGAAGAGGATGATATCTGTATTCTGTATTAAAGTTCTCCTGAATTGTTTTGAGTTACTCATAAACCTGTTCTATACATAAATGATTACTGAATCAAATCTGAAAACAGGGCAAGCCAGTCCTTAAATCCATCTTTATATATCTGGAAAGAAATGAAATTGTATTAGCAAGGACTTCAATTACGGAAGCAGACACAGGAGGCACTCTGCCACCAAACAGTAAAATATTATGCAGCTCTATAGAACAGTCTATCATCTCTTAACTCAAGTGTAATTTCAGTTCACAAGATAACTCTTGATGACTTAATCACTGGACCGATGTTGAAGGATGCATTGGAAGCAATGTTAATAACTCATTGATGCTGATTGAGGTAAGTAGGATAATGTCACACACAAACAGACACAAACACCGTTCATCAAGGCTTAAGAAAGTTAATGAAAGTTAGTGGGAGGAATATTAAAGTTAATTGAGATTTTTTTAATGAAAAAATTTTATTAGAGACTGTTAAAAAGCTACAAATCAGTGAATGAATGAAGACAGCAATTACCATGGATGGAAAATGACAAAAGGGGAAACAGGAGAGTTAATTGAGATCGTAAATTAGAATTTCTGAAATATAGATAGCTGATGAGAAAATCTAAGGGCACGAGGGAAAAATCAACGTCTGGCAAGAAAAAGAATGTTATGAATATTTATGGAAACATGGCTTCCAAATTTTTATATAAATGTCTAAGATACATTATTTGGTAGTATTGGAACACACACATTATTTGATAGACATGATAAAATTTTCAGTGATGCTGCTAAAGCAGCACTATTTGAAAATATTTATAATCTATGCTTGGGAAAAAGCAGGTGATAAACATACCCAGAGAGAATACTTTTTAGTTCACTAGCTGATAAAAGGGCTGTTATATACTACCTCATTGTTTAAACTTTTTTTTTTAAAGCAAGTAGTTCTGGAGAATTTGCACCCAAGAATGCTGCAAAGTCTCCATGGTAAGTCCTGGCCACTAACATTCCCACTGCAGAAAATAAATTGTGGAATAAGCAGGAAATAAAACAGACAAGAAGAATCTTAATACTTGTGAGTGCTTGGCAAGGATTAGGCTAGTTTGTCTACTGTCATTCAGGCCTGAAATAATGGAAAATTCATCTAGCTAATAAAAGACAGGAATATAATTAATGCCAATCAGCATCTTCTAATAGAAAATAGCCCTTTTTTTCATTTTTTTAGAAGAAATTTTGAGGTACATAATCAACTACAAAATATGCCTGACTCTCAAGCTGCTTTTTGTACATTACTGAATTCTCTGGACAGAAAAAAAATCTCTCCACTGCATTGCTAAAATGAACAAAGGCCATGGAAGTGGCAAACTGGAAAATGTAGGTCTCAAAGAAGAATGAAATGGAAATGCCTTTAATGAAGTCCATCATTATAGAGCTTCTGAGTTTAGCAAACCTACGTAAAAGAAATATTTGCAAAACAGAAGTAATAGCAAGAAGAGAGAATTATCTGTGACTTTAACTACATTTAAGTCCTCCCTATTAAAATTAAAAACCCCAAATGTTTCCTCCATATAAAAAGTTCTTTGCCAAAGAAGGAAAAGGCAAAGTGAAGGCTGTTTACCAGTGTTATAAAGGAAATCAATGCAATATGGTCTAATGATGTCTTGGGGTCCCTAAACCTGAGGATTACATTTTCTATTCCTGCCAACTACAACCCATCTTTGCAAGGTAAGCCTTCCTCTTACAGTTGCTCTTCCTAGTTCTTCTTTGCAAAATCTTGAAGGTTTTCCAAAGAAACATGTCCCTTGTTTTCAGTGAAAAGTGGTTTATACTATGAATGCCACTTCAAGAGTAGTAGGGAGTAAATTTCATCAAGCTATTTTGCCTTCTTGTCAGTACACTAAGCAACAGGTGTCTTATAAACTAGAAAATAGCCACTGAAATGGATAAAGCTGAGGTCATCAACTGAAGGATTTTTTGGGGGCAAGGGGACAAGGCAGCATAAAGGTCACTTTACCAAAATGCCATAAATTTGAATTTCCAATTTTCCTGGATCCAAGACACGAACTCCCCTTCTCTGCCTGAACTGGCGACATATGACACCACAATACTGAGCATTACTTCTTTCTCCTACATTTTTTCAATGTTATTATTTGCAAATCAGAGTCAGATAAAACTAAGCTGCACATCTGAAATGCATTTTGCACATTGTCCAGGCCCAGCAGCTGGATTTTCAGAAATGGCAGTTAATAAATATAAATCCTCCCATTGCAAATACACATGAAGGGCAGGTATGAGCAAGTGCCTGAGAGGCACTGAATATACAGGCAGTAATACATGCAAGCATTTGAGAGGCACATTAATACCTGAAGCTTGAATTCAATTATGCACTACTATTTTCACACTAAGATGTCAGCAAAAAATATCATTGCTATTATTTGCCCTGTGCCTTTGTTACATAAACATTTCTGCCAAGTGAATCCTCCTTTATTCAGACCTTACCTCTCTTACTCCTAGGTGTAAGTACAGTGCAGATCTATTTCCCCTCTATAAGATTGTTTGCCCCATTACTAATCACAGCACCCCATTATGCATGGTATGAGACCACCATGAGTAATCTGCTGGAAATAAGAGAGGCTTGGTAGCTCTTAGCATTCCACAGAATGCTGTAATCATATGCTTTCTCTGCAAGTGTTCTCAGGAGCACGCAAATTACCACCTCTATTAGTGACCAGCAAATATGTTTGGATAAAACCAGAGTGGATGCATGCAAACCAAACTAAACACAACCCTTTATACTAATAATGAAAAAAAAAAATCATTGCATTATTCCTTCTAAACAAGAATTTTTACATATCTGTAGTTCTTGACTGGGAATAAACAGTATTCAGAAACTAGCCCCCAAATAAGGCAGCACTGGCAAGCTCCTAACTTAAGCTCAGGTAATTTAAAAGCATTTTAAATCCAGTGAGACTTTTGATGCCTAAACAAACGGAAACAAATCTCTATATGCTCTGCTGTGAATATTTCATCTGAAAGGATTCTGCATGTTCGCCAAGTAAAGCTGTCTTTGTTCCCTTTAACATTAATTCTTATATAAATAAGGACATGCTGCCATGTTGAAGAGGCAACACAGAACCTGTGCACATATGCTACACATGTAAATGATGAGGAAGAGCTCACACATATTAAACAAAATTAATGAGACTGAAATAAGGAGTATGAGATCAAGCATTTTATCCGGATGCAGAACGACCAGAAGAACACCATCAGTAGGAGCCCAAGCTATACTCTCTTGAAACTAAATATTAGACGCCTAAAAATGCCAGCTGAGCTGGCAAGTCTGAATGGTTACCTTACTGATCACAAACAGGAAGAGTCATGGATCCGTAGCACTGCCTTTTTGGGGAGCCTATTTCATAACAGAGACCTGTTCATGTACAGTGCTGGAAGTTTCACAGGCAAATATCATTATTTCTGCAACAAATTGAAATGTGATTGAAATGTGGCAGATCTCTGTCAGGCAGCCACAGTAAGCAATTGCAAGGCATAGGCAGGCTTTCTGTACAGTTATGGGAGGAACTGAAAAATTAACCACTCAATTACTTTCTTTTTTTTTTCATAGCTCTAATAAGCTTTGTTACATCAGACTCTCTCTTTCTCACTCTGTATTACAATGTATTCAGTTTTTTCTGTTTGGCTTCACCAACTTTTTCACCCTTGTAGAAAATAACTTTTACACTTTCTCTTTCATTACAGATGGAGACAGCTTCCCTGGCACCACTGTGGTCTTTCAAGTGTCGCATCCTGGAAGCATCAGTCAATATCGGCCTTTTCAAGAGCACCCAAATGTGCTGCTGTCAAACATGTGGGATGCTCACAGTCAGCTCTTCCGTCCTTATCACCCACTCGTTCCAGCCCAGTGACCTTTGCAGCACGGTAAAAGCTGCCAACACACTGCAGACGTGGTAGAAGTATGCAAATGCCAAGTGCTATTAAGTGTGCCCATTGTCTCTTGAAATACAAGTCATTGCCTTCTCTCCTCCAAAAGAAATCTCTTAGATCATTGTGCAAATAAAGACAACTTGAGGTTATATTGATTTACATTCCTTAAATTCAAACAAGCCTCAGGAATATGTTTAAAGGCTGTATGACTTCTTTAGAAGCTTGCAGAAGACATTTGAAGTGAGTACATGCTTTGTAGATCACATGGATATCGTAGCCATTTCAAACGCTAAGGCAAGGCCTTCCTGAGGGAGCTAGCTGTCCTAGTCACTGCAGCTTCTGAGGACAGTTGGACACCTACTCCCCTTGAGGTCTCAGAAAACCATAAAGTCCTAACAAAGAGGCAATCAAAGTCTTTTAATGAGAATTTACAGCTTATTGCCTTCTTACCCATTTGGCTGACATGAAAGAATTCCAGGAAGGGAACAATGTCAACCTTTCATGCAGCTGAAACTTGATCTCAGTTGTATCAGAGTGCTGGATAGCCTTTCAACAAGAGGAGAGGTGGAATTAGACAAGTGATTAATGCCCACTGGTTTCACAGACAGTCTGGCATAACATATTTTGCTAGCAGGTCAGTCAAGAAGTAAGATTAGTTTTAGCTCAGAGGTCTCTGTCTCTCCTTTTATGATAAGATTTATGAATTAATTAGGGGGCCTGAGAACATTGAAAAATAGATATTTCTAATGTACATTTTTAATAAAAGTCTACTGATATTGCCAACTGCTTCTGATGTCAGAGTTTCCTTCTTAGCCACTTACTACCAAAATCAAAAGTTTTCAGAGTTTGAATGACAAGCTACCAAAAAAACCCACAATGATGAATTTAAAAATTAAGTAAATGTAAACCACTTTCTTTTACAGAAAAATGTAAGACTATTGTGACTAGCTGTCATGAACTCCAAGATTATTGCTTAAAATCCAAATTTTAGGGCATTTAAATAGTATATTCCTGTCAATGTCAGACAGCAACAAAGATGAAACAAATCTTTGCTAAACTGCAATGCCATAGGAAGCATAGAAATTGTACTTTCACTTACACTTCAGGCCAACTGATTTACAACTACCACATTTGGCCCCACAAATACAGTCACAACTCAGTCCTGCACCTATGCAGACTATAATCTTGTTGATAACCAAACTCTACAGATTTACAACCAGAACCATTCTGAGTGAAGAAAACTGTGTGAATGACCACAGATATAAATGGGAATTTTTTTCCCTACCTCCTTCACTTTAGGCAGCATTAATGGAGTCTAAAGGGCAATGCGGCATTTTTTGAGGGAGTCAGAGTCTCCACAAGGACACATACAAAGAATGGAGTCATAAGCCAAATCCATGTTTTCATAATTCTTCAATCAGCATTTTCATTGGTACTCATTATGGTTGGACTCAATGATCTTTAGGGTCTTTTTCAATCTAAACATTTCTACGGTTCTGATTGTTCACGATGAATGCAATTCCTCGATGGGCAATTAACTTTAATTCAGCATCCCAGCACACAAAGGGGAAAAAAAAAAGGAAAAAAATGCATGAAATAGTACAACATTTTATTCCTGCCAGCCAGGAAATAGCTGGACACCTAAATACACAGACACTTCTTTAGTAGGATTTTTAAAAGTCATGTGAATTCCATGGGAAACAGTACTGAAAATTTGGCTAGAAATCACTAAGAAGCAACACATTGGTTGAGTTTATTCAGATCTTATTCATATATTCTAAGAAGGGTGAGATTCTTTTCTGTGACAGAGAAAAAAAGACAGACTTACGTCTGAACTCTCTAGTAGAATTATCTCTGGAATTATCTCTGCATCTATTAGAAATCAGGATTTAGATATTCCCTTCTAACCAGTGCTGCACATTTAACTTTTGGTTAACTTCCGTAAAGAGTTACGTAAGTGCAGAAATATCTTCTCTTCTTGCCGCTTCAGCCACATCTCGTAATTTCTTTTCTAAGCAATCTTTTCTTCTTTGGGTTTCATAAGGTAACACAGCTGTGCACACAGATCAACAAATAATAGCAATAATAACAACAATAACAATAAACTTGAGCAGTCTTTTTTCCTGTTCATTACATTTCAGAATTAGGTCTCAAAAATTTTTATTTCCTGCTAATGAGAATCATAATTGCTCATTTTTTTCCCTGATGATAAAAATAAAGTCATACTTTTAATATGGCTGCATATTTTAATGTAATTGCCATTTCTGGATTTTGTGCAATAATTAAAGACAAGACAACAATGCTTGTGCCAACAACCAACAGCATCTTTACTCAGTTAAATATAATTGTAGCAAATTTAGACAAATGTTGCAATAAAATAGCCTATGGTGTGTTGGGTTTTGTAGTTGAATATACAGAAACACTTGCCTGTAGTTGTTTCAGAATGCATTTCCTCACATAAGCTTTACACATAACCAAATCATAGAGTTATATCAAACTGTTGGTCTATTAAAAAGATTGTAATTGTAAATCCTAATCATAACATTCATGAGAAATACTGAAGGCAATTAATATTAGAGTGATACCAGTCCCTTGAAAAAACCCAGAGGACAAAAGGCAGCACAGGGGAGCTTTAATTTTATGCTGGTGCACACTGTGGGTTTTTCTTATTAAAATTTAAATTCATTCTCCTTTTTATAGCAAGCAAGACTGTTTAAACACTGTACTTAGAAAAAAAAAAGTAAGAAATGCTCCTGCCAAAAGGACATTTAGCAACGAAAATGCAAATCTGAAATCTAAAACAAGTTGCTGACCACACCCCGGCCCCCTTCCCAGGGCTTCATGGCAGTAGAAAGAAAAATCAAGGGTCTTCAGTACAGATGGAGCTTATCTTGAGCCCAAATATTTTCTTGCATTAAGGATTTTTCTGAACCTTTCTATGACAGTTTCTGCAGTAGCATGTGGCACTATACCCCCTCTAACTCATCACTTCCTGCCCTCTCTATGGGGTCTCCCTCCTTCCCCTGACCCCAGTCCTGGCCACTCCTCGAGTTCTCCCTATTGGTTCCTGTATCCCAACACCGCCCATGTACCACCCCTGTGCCCTGAAACCATTTGCCCATGTGCTCTCCCCGCCCCACTGGTACCCTGGTAAACTGAGGCTCCAGGCCATGTGGTTCTCTCTGCCTCTCTCTGNGCTCCCAGGGAAAGCTGCAGCAGCTAAGCAACACCCAGCACTGCAACACTAGCATACTGCTACTATCTGCCATGATCTGGTATTTAGCAGAAGGATTAACATCTGGCTGAGAATCGTCTTTTTTTTTACCCACTGAATTCTATTCAGATTTGTAAGACATATTAAAAAAAAATTACTTCTTAAGGAGGAAAAGGCACAAGGGCATCATGAAAAAAGTTTGCAGATAAATCCTTTCCCAGAAATTTTTACTTGAAAGTACAACATTTTTCAAGTTCTGTGGCCAATTTCATAGCTGAATATACAACACATAATATATACATTTTCATTCATATTTTAAAGTGAATTACCTTTGGTAGCATTCAAATTCCTTCTGAATTTACTTTTCTAAATATTTTCAGTGATGGGAATATTTGGTAAAACAATTAATGTTGCTGAATATTTTGTGGACAGAAAGCTTATTTGAAATATTGCATTGGAAAGTTAAATTTGAAAGTAATTGTCCTCTCTTTAGGGACAAAACAAAAAAATCTCTTTTTTGGTTCACTGAAACCACAGCAATGAACACTTACAACAATTCCCTACTCTAGTTGCCATCAAAGGAAGCCAGTAACCATTACCTAACTACAAAACTGGGTAGCCATGTCTTGAATAAGGCTGTCAGTAAGTATCTGGACTGGGAATAAAATTCAGACCAAGAAGTCAGGTGTTCTCTCACACCTCTGCTCATGAAATCATAATGGCTTGTTAATTAGTAGAATAGAAACTAAGAGCAACATCTGTACTGGTTCATAAAAATGAACACTGTTTCCAATATTGCTCTGCAAGCACTGTCACAAAGAAGGTGCCATACTTGTTGGCTAAATACTTTCTCAAATTGTCCAAACACTTCTGATTCCAAGCCCAGTTCTTGTGGCAATTGAGCTCAATAATGGATATGAAAAGTCAGACCACTTGAGAGTTCTAAACCCGGTACTAAACAGTGAATTAACGAAATGTTGTTTAGTACAGATGTGTTTTAAATGCTGATGGAATCTACTAAGGAACTCTACAAGTGTCCTTTCTGTTCACAGACTATTCTGGACACAATGACTGTTCCTGATGATTTATTTTTTTGGACTAGAAGGACTTGATCTGCAAAAAACCCAGATTCTAATCAGAAGGCTAAAGGAGAGCCTGCAGACTCATGTGTAAGTGGTGTTTCCATGGATACAACTGACTTGATTTGCAGTTTGCAAATTTACCTTCAATGAGTGGCAAAACATATCCCCTTTTCCCAAAGATTTGAGTGTCAGGATATAGATATCACCTGTCCATGCAATGAATGTGAAGCCAAGGAATGGAGTGCAGAATCAAGGAGAAATGCACTTGCATTGCTAATCTGACAAACTGCAGCAGTGTGTGCTGGGGAATCTTAATCAGGGTGGGTCATTTTTGTGCATGTAAGCAGCATTTAGGCTGAAATAATCAACAGCACAAATAAAGACCAGGAAACAATTGGTTGTGAGGAAGTTCTGGAAAAAAAAGTGTCAAAGGGATGCTGTGGGCCATCAACCAAACATGAGTCAACAATGCCATGCTGTTTCAATGAAAAGAGGCTCTATTAACAGGAATAGCTCACCAGACATGTGATGCAATCCTGCCACCCAAACTCTGCCTGAAATCCTGACTTCTATTCAAACACCCACACAGACATCTCTAGAGCATGTCAGATGTCCATGGTGAGAAGAACAAGAAGCAGTGGGCATGTACTGCTGCAAGGAATATTCAAGAATGCTATTAGGAGAACTTTTTAGCAGTAAGTATAGTGCGGGCATGTAATATACTGTCAGGGGAAATTCTGAAATCTCCACAGCCATGAGTCATCGAGAGTAAGAGGGACAAGTCTATCAGGAATGACAGAAACATAGGCCATCACAATCTGAGGCTGGGACAAGCTTTTGATTCTGAGCTGCAAGAAAATAAATGGCACTGAAACACTAGGAATCACTAAATACTATAGCCATCCTGAATTTCATCACACTGACAGACTATCTTACCACATCAATCTCCAGAGAATATTAAAATTAACAGTTTGAGCAAAGACGTATTTTAGAGTTGACCACTTTTCCAAATAATATTTTTATTCATGCTAGAACTACTTCAGTCTTTTTGACAGTTGTCAATTTTGGAAAATCCCTCAGAAATCCAGGAAATTGTTCAGGAAGCTAGTTTTCTACATGAAGAATATGCAGAGATATATACTGAATGCTCCTAATTTCATTTATGCCCTAGCTTCATTCTGCCCTCACTTCTTTCTACACAGTGTATCTAATGTCAGCCAGGAAGTTAATTTGGATATGCAATGGTATGGATGAGAAGGAAAGCCCAAGGAAGCCCTAATGATGAATACTTTAACAATAGAAACAGATATTCCTACAGAGTTCCTGTAACCAGTCAGAAATGAAAAAACTTCACCCAATACTCAACACTTCCATTCATTACTCAGTTTTTGTGGAGGCATTGAAAGGATACTATGAATTACATCACAAGCTGCAGGGGGAACAAGAAAACATGATTTTTTGCTATAATTAGGAGGAGTACCTCAAGCAGAGCTGATTGCCTGAAATTGTATCTGCACTATAGGAAGCAAATTGTGGACTTCACTTGAATAAAGCCTTCTTATAAAACAGGGGCATGTCACTGGGTCATTATCTGCTGGGGCTGGGCAGCACTATAGAGCAGAAACATGAGATAAGTTTAGGATTCTGCACAGTGCTACAGGCTCTCTCCATCTTCCTCATGCTGTGCATCAAATGTGAGGAGCTCAAAGAAAACTCAGAGTAGGCACTGGGAGCTTACGAGCTCCAAGCCCTAAGGCAGATGAGCAGAAGTCAGAAACTAGTGGTAAGGTTTGTATCCTTTCCATTCTTCCCCAGTAAGTCTGCCTCTGAGTGTGTTTCATCTGATATGTTCACTGTAAATCTAATCAACTTCCCTGCATTCACTAAGATGCTAGCTCTTCCACCAAAATAAAAAGATTTAAAATCAAAGCAGCCAGTCTAGTGATAATAACGGCAAGTTTCTGTCAGGGTTATAAAGAGATAATTTGCTGAGACAATGTTTTATTGGTTGATGTGGTAGACGGCACTTAGCAGGTCACTCGAATAAAAGTGATGGTTTCCCCTTATGCTGGCAGGAGCTATTGTACATGTTAGACTGAATAATTTCTCTTCTGAAGATTTAGAGATATTTTCTTTACTGTAATTGTCATACTACACTGACAATCTGAACGCCATTACCTCAGTAATAACTGAAATTTAAAAGTGGAATAGTGCCATTTGAAGACGAATACAAAGGATATAGAAAGACTTGTGCTATTCTTTCCTCTACCCTTTATTCTGTGTCTCTGTTAGTTGAATTTATTCCAATGTGAGCAGTTTTTCTTCATTTTAACATCTCCTAATGGATTTTACATCTCTGGCCAAACTTACCTCTGATATAGCATTCAAGCAATTAATGGACTCCTTTACAACAGATCTGTCTCAGACAGCAAACCTGAATTATTTAAAGGAAAAATTATCATTAACATAGGGTATAAAGGCATGCTGAACTGAACCAACATTTGGAAGTGGGAACTGCTAGGAAATGGGCTTTAAAACCACACAAGTGCTCCAAACCAAAATGTTACTATGGACTCAGAGAAGATGCTCAGGCCACTAGGAATGGGGACATGAATTAGCAGACTACTGTCCCTCAATTGGAACCTCTTAGAAGCAATTCAGGTCATCTAAATATTTAAACATTTGAATATTTAAAGGTGTTTAATGGGAGTTGAGAGCACTTTTTTTTTTTTTTTTTAATTCCACTTTAGTGCTGACAGTAGAACAAGAAAATTCAGGCACTTGAATATGCTGCTCATGACTTAGCAAAGCCAACCTAGTGTCTGGCTGCCGTGCACAGGGACAGTCTCATCAGTCTCCGGAAGCTCCAGACCTGAACTAACCCTAAACTAAAGAAAAAGGAAGAAGAGGAAAAAGTGATTGCCTTTCTTCTGATTTGTCCTTCTTAGCATGCATCTTCAGGGATCAGATGCCTGTGCCATCAGGAAGTCCAGTATTGATACATCAGACACCCATATCAGAAAGAAGTGGGTGAGAGCAAGATCACACCTCTTGGTAGCAGTTTTCTGGGAGATGTCTTTACTTGTACTAAAAGGCCATGCACAAAAGTAGATGAGATGATACAATTACTTCCCACAGTGTGCAAAAATGGAAGGGTAGGGGAGCTCAGAAGCAGTCAAAAGTGCCATTACCAGAGAAGAATGATTACAAAAACTCTGGAGAGCTTTCTCCCAATGAAATGTTATTGTCCTAATTAAAGGTTTTTACTAATATGCATGGGAAGCAGGAGAGAGGATAGATTGGAAGTAAATATTGCAAGGTTGATGTCTGCATCTCTGACCTGTTGTGTGGAACAGAAGCGATGGGTACAAGATGGTTACAAATGCACTCAGGATCAGAAATGACAAGGGAAAATAAAAAATTAATTTAAAAATACATTTCACAGTTCACGCACAGTTAGGTGCAACTTATTTTTTTAAAATTCCCTTCTCTATTTGGGATTCACTTTACTTGATGTAATATGTGTCGTTCTATACTTATGGGAGCTGACTTATGAATAATACAATTAGTGAGTTTGGGCTTTCAGAAAAGGTCTATGCTTACTAGAATTTATTAAATTTAAGCAAGGGATACTTTGCACTTTGCATACTCTGCAGGGTAACTATGAAGAAGGCGTAACTTTGCTGAAATAATTATTTTTCTCTCATTACATTATGACTGAGTTAGACTCACCCCATTTAAATTCATGTTAGCATCTGAGTATAACAGAGTAATAGCACAAGAATCCTAGCCTAGGATTTGTATGGCTCAAGCAAATACAACATGTGGGCTGGCATGACAAGCTGTTTGTTCCACACCACAGTAAGCATTGACATAGGGAAAACACCAGGTAGCCTCACCTTCCGTGTGCTGCTCCTTGTCAGTGTTTTCCTGTACAGCTAGGCTGAAACACAGGAATCCAGAAAAGGCAGTTGCAAAAAAAAATTGTTCTGAGAGACTCAAAAGTTAATATTGTGTGATTGATGAAATTTTCAGTTTTCCAACTTGCATCGGATGCCTTGCTAATGTATATCAGCATGTCTACCAAAATCACAGAATCACAGAGTAGTTTGAGCTGGGTCTCCAAAGACCATCCAGTGTGACCCCCTGCCATGGGGGAGGTCACAGACACACTAGGATGGGTGGGAGTGTTGATCTGCTAGAGGGTAGGAAGGCTCTGTAGAGGAATGTGGACAGGTTGGATCAATGGGCTGAAGCCAATGGTGTGAGGTTAAACAAGGCCAAGTACTTGGTCCTGCCCTTGGGCTACAACAACCCCTGCAGTGCTGCAGGCTGGGGACAGAGTGGCTAAAAGGACCAGGGGATGCTGGTTGATAGTGGCTGAACATGAGCCATCGTGTGCCCAGGTGGCCAAGCAGGCCAATGGCATCCAGGCCTGTATCAGCAGTAGTGTGGCCAGCAGGACAAGGGCAGAGATTGCCCCCCTGTACTCTGCACTGGTGAGGCCTCACCTCAAGTCCTGTGTTCAGTTTTGGGCCCCTCACTACAAGAAGGACACCGAGGTGCTGGAGTGTGTCCAGAGAAGGGCAATGGAGCTGGTGAAGGGTCTGGAGCACAAGTTCTGTGAGGAGCAGCTGAGGGAGCTGGGAGTGTTTAGCCTGAAGAAAAGGAGGTTGAGGGGAGACCTTACTGCTCTCCACAACTACCCAAAAGGAGGTTGCGGCAAGGTGGGGTCAGTCTCTTCTCCCAGGTGGCAGGTGACAGGACAAAAGGAAAAGCCCTCAAGTGGCAGCAGAGGAGGTTCAGATTGTATATTAGGAAAATTTTCTAGACGGAAAGGGTGGTTAAGCATTGGAACAGACTGCCCAAGGAAGTGGTGGAGTCACCATCACTGGAAGTGTCCAAAGAGAGTGTTAAAGTGGCACTTGAGGACATGGTTTAATGGTGAACGTGATGGTAGTGCTGGGTTGGCAGCTGGACTTGATTTATCTCAAAGGTCTTTTCCAACCTTAACAATCCTGTGATTCCATCTTGAACTGGTTGCTGATCAGGTTGCTGAGAGTCCCATCCAGCCTGACCTCCAGTGTTTCCAGGGGTGGGGCACCCAGCATCTCTCTGGGCAACCTGTGCCTGTACCTCATTACACTCATTATAAAAAAAAATATTTCTTATATCTAGTCTTAATCTACAATCTTTTAGTTTAAAACTATTACCCCTTGTCCTGTCACTACAAGCCTTACTAAAGTTTATTCTTATCTTTCTTATAAGCCCTCTTTAAGTATCAAAAGACCGCAATAAGGTCTCCCTGGAGTCTTCTCTAGGCTGAACAACCCAAACTTTCTCAGCCTTTCTTCATAGGAGAGGTGCTTCAACCTTCTGATCATTTTTGTGGCCCTCCTTTGAACCTGCTCCAACAGTTCCATGTCTTTCCTATGCTGAGGACTCCAGAGATGGGTGCAGTACTATAGGTGAGGTCTCACCAGAGTGGAGTAGAAAAATCAAAAGATAGTAGAAAATCAAAGGATAAACACAAAAACGTATTTTGCACATGGTATTGTCAGTCCACTAGAAGACTGAAATTACTAAGGTCATCTTCCTTACTGTTACAATGGCTTTAATACCATTGGTACAAATGTTAGCTTTCTTCTAACATTCACTGTACTCACTGTAGTTTCTTTAGAGCTATACCAGCACCCATCAGTTACTGATCTGCTATCCTTGATTATAGACTAAAACCTGCTGTTAGCTCCAAACCAAGATACTGGAGCAGACCACACATTTTGCAGCTTAGGTGAAAACAAAATTAAGTGTTCACTTGATCTGCAGTAAGCTCACTGTCTGATTTATATCATCACAAAGATTTCCTTTTGGTGTGGAGACTAACAGACTCTGAGCTGTTAAAAAACAAACCAAACCAACCAGAAGCAAAGGGGATCAAACAGCGTTTTTTTTACAATGATCTCGGAGTGAAAATCAAGCACATATTGTGCTTTATTGAATACCTGTCTGCTGAATCAGATTAGAAGTGGCAAGAATCCAGAACTCCTGGTAATCCCTAGATTTTTTTTTAAATTTGTCTTTGCAAAGGTTGAGGCCATATTTATGAAAGGGCAGTAATGTTACTGCTTGCCTTATTTTCCAGTTCCATTTCCAGCCCATTAGAGCCTATAGATTCATAATAGTTAAAAACTTAAGTGTCTAATACAGATATTCTGTCATGGCAAAACACAAGGGAAAGATTGCACCTGTAAGTGAAGGACAGAGTTCTGCTGTATCAAACAGGTTCATTTTGCTATGGAGCTAAAGGACTCCTAAATCACTTTGAAAAATTAGCCACACAAGCCACCAGTGCAGAAGCCTAAATCTCTCCTTGCAAAGAGAAAGCCACAGCAAACAACCAGTTTTCTAATATATCAGCTTGCATGCTACCAGCTGCAACAATGCCAAAGAGAAGACAGCTTCAATTAAAGGCTAAGAACACCACCCATGTGCATGTGAGTGGTTTTATTTTGAGGCTTTGAAACTGAATGTCAGAATGCTTTCACAGAAATGCTGNTGAGGAGCAGCTGAGGGAGCTGGGAGTGTTTAGCCTGAAGAAAAGGAGGTTGAGGGGAGACCTTACTGCTCTCCACAACTACCCAAAAGGAGGTTGCGGCAAGGTGGGGTCAGTCTCTTCTCCCAGGTGGCAGGTGACAGGACAAAAGGAAAAGCCCTCAAGTGGCAGCAGAGGAGGTTCAGATTGTATATTAGGAAAATTTTCTAGACGGAAAGGGTGGTTAAGCATTGGAACAGACTGCCCAAGGAAGTGGTGGAGTCACCATCACTGGAAGTGTCCAAAGAGAGTGTTGAAGTGGCACTTGAGGACATGGTTTAATGGTGAACGTGATGGTAGTGCTGGGTTGGCAGCTGGACTTGATTTATCTCAAAGGTCTTTTCCAACCTTAACAATCCTGTGATTCCATCTTGAACTGGTTGCTGATCAGGTTGCTGAGAGTCCCATCCAGCCTGACCTCCAGTGTTTCCAGGGGTGGGGCACCCAGCATCTCTCTGGGCAACCTGTGCCTGTACCTCATTACACTCATTATAAAAAAAAATATTTCTTATATCTAGTCTTAATCTACAATCTTTTAGTTTAAAACTATTACCCCTTGTCCTGTCACTACAAGCCTTACTAAAGTTTATTCTTATCTTTCTTATAAGCCCTCTTTAAGTATCAAAAGACCGCAATAAGGTCTCCCTAGAGTCTTCTCTAGGCTGAACAACCCAAACTTTCTCAGCCTTTCTTCATAGGAGAGGTGCTTCAACCTTCTGATCATTTTTGTGGCCCTCCTTTGAACCTGCTCCAACAGTTCCATGTCTTTCCTATGCTGAGGACTCCAGAGATGGGTGCAGTACTATGGGTGAGGTCTCACCAGAGTGGAGTAGAAAAATCAAAAGATAGTAGAAAATCAAAGGATAAACACAAAAACGTATTTTGCACATGGTATTGTCAGTCCACTAGAAGACTGAAATTACTAAGGTCATCTTCCTTACTGTTACAATGGCTTTAATACCATTGGTACAAATGTTAGCTTTCTTCTAACATTCACTGTACTCACTGTAGTTTCTTTAGAGCTATACCAGCACCCATCAGTTACTGATCTGCTATCCTTGATTATAGACTAAAACCTGCTGTTAGCTCCAAACCAAGATACTGGAGCAGACCACACATTTTGCAGCTTAGGTGAAAACAAAATTAAGTGTTCACTTGATCTGCAGTAAGCTCACTGTCTGATTTATATCATCACAGAGATTTCCTTTTGGTGTGGAGACTAACAGACTCTGAGCTGTTAAAAAACAAACCAAAATAACCAGAAGCAAAGGGGATCAAACAGCGTTTTTTTTACAATGATCTCGGAGTGAAAATCAAGCACATATTGTGCTTTATTGAATACCTGTCTGCTGAATCAGATTAGAAGTGGCAAGAATCCAGAACTCCTGGTAATCCCTGGATTTTTTTTTAAATTTGTCTTTGCAAAGGTTGAGGCCATATTTATGAAAGGGCAGTAATGTTACTGCTTGCCTTATTTTCCAGTTCCATTTCCAGCCCATTAGAGCCTATAGATTCATAATAGTTAAAAACTTAAGTGTCTAATACAGATATTCTGTCATGGCAAAACACAAGGGAAAGATTGCACCTGTAAGTGAAGGACAGAGTTCTGCTGTATCAAACAGGTTCATTTTGCTATGGAGCTAAAGGACTCCTAAATCACTTTGAAAAATTAGCCACACAAGCCACCAGTGCAGAAGCCTAAATCTCTCCTTGCAAAGAGAAAGCCACAGCAAACAACCAGTTTTCTAATATATCAGCTTGCATGCTACCAGCTGCAACAATGCCAAAGAGAAGACAGCTTCAATTAAAGGCTAAGAACACCACCCATGTGCATGTGAGTGGTTTTATTTTGAGGCTTTGAAACTGAATGTCAGAATGCTTTCACAGAAATGCTGAAGATCTCCTCACAAAAGGTCATTAATGTTAGAGTCATCTATGTCAAGCTGGTCATCAAGGCTAGAAGTCTTCAAGGATGTTAGTAATTTCAGGAAATTTTGGGAAGAGGGAATAAATTTTGTTTAAAGCATTTTGTTTAAGGGGTTTTTTACAAAATTTTACCATAGACATCCAAACATATCAGCTATTATTTATGAAGATCTACTATTCTATTGAATTTGAGACAAAACAAGACAAGAATCTTTTTAGGGGGGGCATCTTGTGGCCACAGGAACAGAATCACAGTCTGAACATCATGTAAGAGAGAGTTAAAAGTAAATGGTCTCCATTCTTTGACCTGATCCTGCACTTTGTGCCCACAGGAGCAGATGTGTTCATTTGTCAAGTGGTGGCAGTTGACAGCGCTTTGTACTGGCACAGAGGGATGACCTGCCCTAGAAGCCAAGCCAGTGTAAAGCAGAGTTCATCAGTCAGCTCTGGGAGTAGTTACAAACCTCCCCATATGTCAGCAGACATTATACACCTCTGGCCTGAGAGTGAACAGGGCAGAATGTGCTGACCCCACAGCAGCTCAGCTGAGCCTCCTGCCCTTGGCACTGCTCCCGGTTCTGCTCCCAGGGCTTCCTTCTCAGCAAGCTACAGACTGACCTTCACAAACAAACAAAAAGCACAAGCTCTCAGGTCCCCTCAAACCCCTCCCCACAACTTTCCCTGCTAAAAGACAGGGAAAAAACTGCATAGTGTTGCAGAAAGTCACAATGAAAGGGATGGTTGAAAGTCATTACCTGTCAGATCCTCCGCTTGAGCAAATCCATCGAATCTAAACATCCTTTCAGTTTTAATGGAGCAATAGAAGGGCATTTTGTTCCAGAGGAGAGTACAGTGCTATCTGGGCCACATATGTCTTTAAACTTCCTGACTTAAAAAAATGATACAAAACTGAATTAGTTAATCACGTTGTTGATATGCCAGTAAAACCCCTTGATCATGCAAAATCTCACACACCTGTCTGAATTCAGAAGGTTTCAAGAACTCACTAAAAACCCGCAAAATAAAGCAAAATAACCTGCCACTTTTTCGTATAATTTTCCTTTTTTTTCCCCCTTTTCCCCCATTGGTTTAGGCTTCCTAAAATATGTCCATTGCTTTAAACTGTTTTGCAACCCTTTTGGCAAGTCTCCTGCCTAGTATCTCCCTATTACATGCATGACCTCTCTTAATGCAGCCATGATCTTGCCTGGCTTTTCACTATATTTACTGTAGCACAGGCTAGTCTTATTAAAACCTGGACACATTATGCACTTGTGCATGTCTTACTTTATCTAGTAGAAATAATTCTAGGCAATTATTTTTCTGTCATATAGCCATTAGAGATAGAGCAGGTCATCATTTTGATTGTATGCTAGAGTCTATGGGACTCACACCTAAAATTTTAAGGAATTTAAAGGATCCATGTGGCAAACCTTTGCCATATTTGAAATGCTACCCAATAAGTAGTTTAATTAGAAGGCAACCTAGCTGTAAAGACATTTCTTCAGCTTTAGTGCCAGAATACAGATTTGCAGACAATTCTACAAAGAAATTGGTAATTAAACATTCTGTCCATATTCTGGGCTCATAAATTTTTCTCTCCTCTTCTCCATGAAGATTTTAGGGTCTACAGAAGGCAGAAGGCTTAAGATATGGAATTCAATTTTCAACTAAAACATAAGAGAGAGAGAGAGTAAAAGATTGTGAAACTTTCCAGTTGCTTTCTGGGAAACACACGAGCATCCTCATAAAGAGAACTGTCTGAGGCAAATGCTGTTTATCTCATGCCCAAAGGGCAGGCAGCAGAAAAGTCACAGCAGGCACAGAGAATGTAAACCTTCGGCACGATGCACCTTATAGGTCCCTTGATGCATCATTAAGATGATATGGCAAATCTAGCCACACTGACAGATTACATCTCCCTCAGGATGAAAAAAAAAAAAAAAAGGCAAACCACCACCAAAAAACCCCAGTTTTGCAAAAATCCAAAATATGTATTCTGGGTTTTAAATGACCCATTTCTGATCTTAAAAATATTTAAACTTCATAATCATTTCATAATATCTATATTTGAAGTTAAAATGAGAGAAAGTGTTGTCTCTGACTAATACTTCTGATTTGCAGAATCAGTACGAATGCGGTTTAACCTGCTGTGTAAAATGATTTTAAAAAAATTATATTATCTCTCTGTGTCCCAAGGAAGTGCTCTTACTCTCTTCATGTTGAAAAAGCAGACCAGCATCTTGTTTCTTCATTACTGTTAGGTCCATTTTCTCTCTCTTTTCTCTCTGACATTTTTATGCCAGTGAACTAGCTGCAATGACACCTTTTTTTTTTTTTTCATAATTGGGATATCATTAAGAAATATTGGATCTGAAAAACTTTCTTCATTGATCTGTTTCCTGATTGTCCCAGGGCTTTGGTCTTTCCTTTTTGAAAACTTGGCTACTTTAACTTCCATCAAGAAAAAAAAAAGTAGATTTGTTTCTCATGGTTTCAAGGAGAAAAACTTGAAGGAAAAACTTGAAGGGAACTGAGGAAACAGTGTCCTGCCATCCATGGAGAGCAGGGCAAGAAAACCCAGACAGCTGACCTGCCTTTTTCACTGGCCACTGGATCCCTAAGGCTGAAAGCGACTTCCTAAGATGAGTACTATTAAAACATGAAAGATTTAAATTCTTCATGGAGGGAACTTACTCCAGAAAGACCTGTGTTAATGAAGGAGGATGGGTGCTGGTGGTCAGGCTGTCACACCCACTCCCATGCAGTCAACAACTGTAAGGCCACAGTTGTGGATGGCCATTGGTGAATCTTCCTTTTTTCCTCTTATATTAATGTAATTTATCTGAAGTTTCTCTGTTTCTCCAGTAGTTACAAGTCCATACCCCTGAATGATAACAGGTACAATGCAACCAGCTCTCAGCACCAGTTCCATGTCTGGGAATACTCAGAAATGTATAGTTTACTGTAGTGAGGCCAATCTCTGTCCTCTGGTCAAGAGAGACAGAAGAGTGGGGTGGATTCAACCCTTTTTGGTCTTATAGATGCAGCTTCTGCTCTGAATTAGTCCCTCAAAGAACATCTTTCCAATGTCTATGTAAGTAACCTAGGAACCTTTCTGAATAACCATAAGACAAAAACCTGATTTCCTAAGTCTTTTGTTTTATTTCTTCCTCACAATAAATGTTTTACACCCAGATAAAAATTTTGGGGTTGGGGTAAGTTCCCCCCTTAGTTTTTTCTTTGTCCCAATTTCGTCCCAATTGCAAAAAAGAACCAAGCTTGAAACACCAAAAAAAAAAACCACCCCTAATAAAACAACCCCCTCCAAAATCAAACAAATAAACCCCCTCCCCAAAAAACCAACCAACCAACCAAAACAAACAAACCAACTTCAAATAGAAAAACAAGGAAAAAAACCAACCTTCAAAACATTTCAGCAAAATTGGGACAAAGGAAAAACTAAGGGGGAATGTGCCCCAACCCCAAAATTTTTGTCTGTGTGTAAAACATTTATTGTGGGGAAAAAATAAAACAAAGACTTAGGAAATAAACAGTAGAAAATACTGAGAAAATGAAAAAAATCTGTGTTCTCCCTTCTGAGCACCTATTCTTCATACTGCTTCTATTCAAAAACAAGGTAGAATTTCCCCAGGACCAGCTAGGGCTTTTATTGGCAGAACTACACAGCAGCACCCTTGGTAAAGTTTTCCATCTAAAACCTCTAATCTGCGTATTATCTGATTCTGAGTAACCTTCTTCTGAGTAGAATTTATGCACTCACTGTCTCTTTGAATGCCCCCTGGGACAAGAGACTATGTATAGCACTTACCCACTTAAATTTCTCATTTATTTTTTTTTTTAAAAAGCTCACAAGTTCTTCCAAGTTGGTCTCTTTATAATGATTTGAATTGATTGCTTCACAGCAGCATAGCAATACAGTGATCAAGAGTGGCAAGAACACTATGCTCATGCTTGACATATTAGAAAAAACATTATATATTTGGTTGTTTGAAAAAGCAATAAAATGACCAGAGTGGGAAAAAGCCTCCAAGAAATGATACAGGGTTTAAAATATAAATTAATCAAATTATCAATCAACTGGAAAACAGAGAGTCGTCCTCTCTTCCCCTCCATAGCAATAGCTTCTTGCCATGTTTTTCTTCAATTAAGGTGATGAGTATTGCCTGCTTGGGTCATTTTCAGGTCATCTGACAGGTAAACATATTTTTAGATCTCTTTTTAAAAAAAACCCTGGGCTTTAAGGATATAGACATTATTTTCAGAAAAGAAAGAAATGAATAATTAAAAAAAAGCCTTTGAGAAAAACCTTTGAGAGATGCAGCCATGAATTTGCAGCTGGAAGCCAGGGGGTGTTCAGTGTGCCACATCTGGCCCCAGCTTTCAGTGCTCAGCACTGGAAACCTGAACCTGTGCCATTTTGGAGCTCTAGCTTTACTGGAATGGAGCCAAGAACCTTGCCTGGGAATAGCCTACTCTGAATTGGATGACCTTCAGAGTTCATCTTTCTCCCACTCTTATCCACATCTGAAGCATCTGGCAGAAAGAGGAAAGATAGGAAAAACTGTTCGAATGAGTAGGCAGGGAATTTGTGACTGGTCGGCTCTGACAGCTGTCTATAGATTTTATCCTGTAGAGGGAACTGAAAGTTCTTGAAGAACCTTTTACATTCCGTGCATCCTGCAACTTCTTTGGCTTCCTGTCACCTGTTCAAAAACCCAGATGCAATCCATAATGTGTGCTGACCACTGAAACGAACTTTCTGCACATGGTGCCCCCACCTCAGAGTTTTCAGCCCTGAGCACTGTGAAGAAGATAACTGAATGTTTGATCAGGTACCTGGAGCTTTTTGAAAAAAAAAACAAAAACTAAATCGAAGGAGCTATACTCTGCTTTTGAGAAACAAATTTGACATGCAGTGATGTATTTCCATAAGGTGCTAGAAGCTGACGAAACCCTGAATTTCTCAAATTCTATTCTGGGATAATTCTCACACAAAGCTTTTACTTAAGACCCAACAATTCAGAGATTAAAAATACAGTTTCTTTAAATTGACTAAGAGCCATCACAAAGACTTAGGAAAAGTATTTATCAGCTGCAGCTTCAGACTTGAAGACTTAGTTTGGGTCTTCTGGTTTTGGCTTGCACTCAGATTTCTTTTTAAGAGTGAATTCTGCATGAGCACTTTCCACTAGAGTTGGAAGTCCAGTTTTCAAATGCCAGTGCCAAGGTGCCAGTAGGCAGAGTGAGCCAGCACTACCGAATTCTTGATTAGTTTCTCTCAGAATAAGACACAAAATGAGAAGTATTGAATATCTGTTTAAAGGATTCTTTACCCCAGAAAACAGGTGTCTATGTGTGAACATGAGTACAAAAAACTAAAGATTGTGATTGAAAAGTTGAAAATCTTTAAAACATATTTATAAAGATTTCTCTGTGTTTAGTCTAGCAAGGCACACATCTGTCATAATGATGGTAGAGCATGTGTTTCCAAAAATGACATCTTCAAATTTTGGCAGTGCTCAGGCATCCAGCATGGCCATTGCCACCTCATGAGGATCAAGCCCAAAGCAATTCCCTTAATAAGGTTTCCCATGGGATAAGGAATCGCCTTCCTGTAGGCGAGAAAGAAAGGGGTTAAAGGAAAACTCATGATGGTAAAGAAACCCTGACTGGCCATGACATTTAGGTCAGTGATACCTTAAGCAACTGCAGATTCCAGCAGGGTCTCCAAGCACCACAAGAGACTCTTTGTCCCACTGAATAATGTGCATCTTTGTTAGTGATTTGACTCCATCATACTGGCTGTAACCATTCTAAATTAGGATTAAAGTAACAAGACCTTCAGCTGACCAGTGTCACTTCATGTTCCTGCTGCCTCATTCCCTCCTTTCACACTGCACAGGACCTGCCAGGACTGCTGGGAAGCTGCAGAGTCCATATGTCCTCACAGATGGACTACAAAGGATGCTTATTTAACACATTCACAGAGCTGCTTTTGGCCTCATGCCATATGAACCGCCCTTTCATGAGTTTTAATTCTACAGACCCCTGATTATCTTCAAGGGGGAAAAGAATTTAAATGCCATTCTTTTGTTCACAGCCAAATGCTTTTCATACAATCTAAAAGGCATCTTGTAGCTCCTTCACAGCCCTGCCCCTTCCTCCTCTCCTCTTACATCTGCTGCAATAAAACCCAGCCTGTTCCATATTTCTAAAAAGTGAAAACTAGATTTCTGAATCACTTCACCTTTGGTTGCCACTCACATTATTAATCTTTGTCATAAATAGAGGTTCAGTTGGCTCTAAGCAACTGTTATTTTGATGTCTGACAGGCACAGGCTTCCTTCACAGTCTGGAGACTTATTTACATTCCTTATTTACATTCCAGTATCCCAGCCCACTGCTGAAGCTTTCCTTAGCTCTCATTCACACAAAATTTCCACTGAGATTTTAAAGGCTCCCCTCAAATAAATCCTTAGCATCTCTCTTATATGTGGAGCTCAGGATAATGAAACCTGAATCCAAGTTGTTTGTGCTGGTCCCTTGCTCATGTCGTTCTGCTACAGCTCCAATCAAGTGAAAATTTACCCGGATTGTTATAAGAAGGAAAGGATGTTGCAAAGGTGTTCTCAAAACGCTACCTTTTTTTGCAATATTCTGCATTTCCTCAGTCCAAAGTAACACAGATTTGCTTTCTGACATTCTTCAAACCAGAGGCTTTCCAGGTGTCACTACAATAAAAATTCAGCTTCACATGAGGGGTAAGACTCTCCCGCCCCTAATCAATATCCTTATTTGTCTAATAAGATGAAAAGACAGCAATGGCCAGAAAATGAGACACTAGCAAAGGTATTTTGCAAAAGTGGATTTAATATTAAAGTGAAACCATGACAAAGTTTGTTGGCAAGGTTCACTCTACTGCTGTGGTTAAGGCACAGAGAGAAATCAGACTACAGTCTGATCAATCAATCTAAAATTAAAACCAGCCTAAAATTATCTACATGGAGGCTCCGGATGGGAAAAGGATAAGGATAGGAAAGGGTAATGATAAAAAGAAGTAAGGAAGATCTTCCTGTTGAGTTACAAGGTTCAGAGTGGAGCCCCTTATCAAACTTAGCCCTGGACTTGACCAATGTTTTAGGCCTAAAGGTTTTAACAGCACTTAAACGTAACAGCTCTTAATCAATAAACAATTCAACAAAAGATTCTGCAGGATATAAAATAAGCACAACACTAACTCACAGCCTTACCTTACTTACAAACCCAACATACTTAAGAATCGAAGAGATCAACATTCGCAATATATTTGTTATAGCATATCCACACTCTCACACACACAGACATAAAGGAGCACATACAAGGTGCACACCTGTGAAAAATTCCACTTGAATTCAGCAAAGTACATTCAGTGAAAATTCCTTTGCATCTTCTCAATGGACAAAGGGTTCAGCCTTGAGGAGCTGGGGTATCAGCCCAGGTTCCATTGCTAGCATTCAATATCAGCCCTCCAAGTATAGCAAACTTGTGAATTCACCAGCTCTGACAGACATTCCTCTCAGAGGGAGATTGCTGGTCAATGCCTGCTGCAGTCCAGGAGAGCTCAAAGGGTCTCGTTTAAGACCACTGTTTATAGGGTCACAAGACAGCTGGCTTTGGTCATAGTAATCTTCCACCCTGGCCACAATTTGAGATGGTTACTTTCATTGAAAGTTCAATAGCAAAAGTGGTGTTCCACTTGGGTTAATCTGGGCAAGAAAAATAAATTTCCAAGCCTTTCCATTAAAAAAACCAGGAGGTTGTTAGCCAGTATAGGCTCCTGGGAACGGAGAGTGTTTCTGATAAGCTCAAGAGGAGCTTAGCCCAGGTGCTGATCTTTTCTGAAATCATAGTGCAGCCTGAGAAGTGGGACAGGGAGAGGATGTGCCATCACACCGTGCAGCTTCAGGGAAGAGAGCAGTGGAGACATATTTCTCCACAACCAAAACCAAATCAGAGTTCCTCACAACTTGCCTTGGAGTACTAGGTTGGAAGTTCTTAATTGTCCCACAGATATAAACATTTGAATGTCATTTAGCACTAGGAATTGAGGCTAATTTTCCTATTCACTGATTCTATCATTTTGCAAAATGTGTACAAGATGCAACATCATTTATTACAATAAACAGAGAGTGTAAGAAGATTAAAATTCTGACAGAGGTGTATTAGCTTTTCTTGGCAAAAGAAAAAGCTTCATATGTTTGTGAATCATTCCTGAGATAATAAATACCCTTTAAATACCACAAAGAAAAAATTTTCATGTTGCTTCTGGAAAACATCATGAATATTAATAAAAGACAGATGCAATTTGTCCATTTTGGGGATTAATGAGGTTTTTCCTTCAAAAGATTTTGTAAATACAGTATATAGATTTTGAAATGCTAAAGACACTACTAATCTGAGACAGATTTGTGTGTGAACATTTGTACCATAAATCTGGTAGAAGTCACACTCAGTTTTAAAAATAAAGCCCAACTGGTAGCTGTTTCAGTCAGTTTGTACTCACTCCTCCTATGTGAGAAAGGTGTACAGTTTTGGACACATTTAAGATCACAGCAGCACACTGCCGATGAACTCCTCGATGAACTTTAAAGGTTTAGAATTTTCTTCTAAAGAAATGAGGAAGAAAGAGCAGAAGGAGCATCTCAAGTTGTATTTAAAGTGGTTTTTTTAACAGTAAGTGTCTAAGTCACATGAATGCAATGGGTACTGGTTGAATAAAGGCAGAGCCTTTCAGCTTACCACATATTCCATCAACTCCCTACACCTCAGTTCAAGTGTAATGTAAAACCCCAGCACCTTTCCCGCTTCACTTTTCACAATCTATCTTACTTGCGGCAAATGCACAGGACTGTGGACACTCTTGCCCAACTCTCATCTCCTCAGTACAGTCTAGAGAATGTCACTTAATTTGTGTTGCAGTTTTTTGACATCAACAGACAGCATAATGATGTATTTGCCAGCTTCACAAAGATACAAAGAGATAGAATATTTTTTAAAGATGAGCAGAGAGTGTTTCTCTTTATTTACAGCTGTCTTTAACCATATAATTATAACCTATATAATAGGACAAAACAATGCAAAGGTAAATTGGAGATCAGGACTTATTCCTATCACTCATGAGAAAACTACAGGGAAAGGTTGCAGGGAAGTGGTCTGGCAGTAAAGGCTCTAGACAGGATGCAAGAGCATCACAGTTACATACGACAAAAACAAACTGATCCCTAAGACATGGTTTATACACATAATGCCTTTAAAATCTCCAACTTGATCTGAGAAGAGTTGGAAACAAATTCATGGATGCTTCCCTACTGACAACAGAATACAGGTTTCTTCCCATGTCAGTAAGGTTTAGTACAAAAGTAAATGATGTATCTTGCTGGTGGCAATCACTGCTCCTGTCATTAGTGTAAAAAAACAAAATTTACAAGAACTATGGTTAGTTTATCAAGAGAGTTGGGAAAAAACCCCACCCAAAATAAAAGAAGTCTTATTTCCATCTTATATCATGCATGAAAATTTCTGAGAAAAAAAGTATGTTGGGGAAAAATTTCAGACTGGATATGGGAAGAATTCTAAACCATTCAACTGCAGGGACTACACAGAAAAGGAGGAAATGGGGAACATGGCTGATTTTCTGGCAACTGCAATCAAATACCACAACAAAAATAAACTCTGATCACAGAATCACGGAATCACAGAATCACAGAATCAGCTGAGTTGGAAGGGACCCACAAGGACCACTGAGTTCAACTCCTGGCCCTGCACAGGGCCATCCACAAGAGTCACACCATGTGCATAAGAGTATTGTCCAAACACTTCTTGAGCTCTGTCATGCTGGTTCTGTGACCACTTCCCTGGGGAGCCTGTTCCAGTGCCCAACCACCCCTTGGATGAAGAACCTTTCTCTAATATCAAACCTAAACCTCCCCGGCACAAGTTCAGTCCATTCCTCCCTGTCGCTGGTCACCACAGAGAAGAGATCAGTACCTGCCCCACCTCTTCCCCTTACAAGGAAGTTGTAACTGCAATGAGGTCTCCCCTCAGGCTCCTCTTCCCCAGGCTGAACAGACCAAGTGACCTCAGACACTCCAAATCAGAGACTAGAATCAATTATATAGCTCGAAATGCAAAGGAAGACGTTGAAATAAAAACTTCTCTCTCTTTTTAAAAAAAGTATAATCTAACACTTTGCCAAAAACACACTGAGCTAGTCTGAACCATTTTGAATTTTATCAGCTCAAAAAGAAACAAAGCTCAGATAAAACCCAGTTAATTTAATCAATTGAAATTGTCCAATAGCTGGAAAAGACAGAATGCAAATTATTCAGGCCATAGTATAGTTTTGTGAAAGTCACTTCATTTCTTCTGAGGGAAGTGTAGGGAAGAAGAACTGACATATACCAAGCCATTTTCTCCAGTGCCCTAATTGTAATGTTTAACTTGCTCACTGCAATTTTACAAATCCAGATGACTATGCTGGAGAAAATACTGGGCAAAGAATCAGGATTTACTTTAATTACAGGATTTTCAAACTGATAAATGAAAGCTTGGGAAAAAGGTGCAGGTTAAAAAAATCAGTTTAATGTGGCCCAGAAGTGTCAATGAGAAATCTGAGATTCTGAGAAAGAAATAACTAATATTCTAAAGGATAAATGTGGTTAAAGCCTTCAGTGATTATTACCTTCTGGAATTATGATTCTGTACTGTTCTCAGGGAAAAATAAAAATGTTATCTATGAGAGTCTAGGTAAAAAAAGTTATTGCAAACGAAATGGTTTAAGTGCCCTTTGGAAATGTTAAAGATTGAAGTTAGAGGCATGAAGAACTGCTACACAGGAGTAATAAACTGATGTCATTATCGTGGATCAAATAATGAAAACCTATTCAAGGAGTTATGCTGCTAGAACAGGAGGTTGTGACAATATAATCCATTTAGCTTCACAGAACCCCAGCTTTGTTTTGATTTAAGATCAAGAACTGGAATAAGCCTGTTTCAAAAATAGAAACACCAGCATCAAGTCTTGATTAGAGAAAGTCTCTTATCTTCTCTGCCGTGCCACTGAGAGGCTGTCAGGTATGCCTGACTTTTGCTCAGACAGAGGGAAAACAAGTCCCTTCTCTACAGGGAGCTGAGCTCTCTTATCTCAGGATTCCTGCTCATGCCAGGAGGAAATTCTGTGTTTAAAGGAAGAACCCGGCCTCTTCTGTGGCTATTACCTTGGAGGAAAGGCAGGCTTCCCTAAGAGGTAGCTTGTGCCATGAGATCCAGAATTTACTTCTTTGGCTATGTATTGTGGATACAGTCCTTTTATACACATACAGCAGAAGCACAGTGGTGTAGTGGAGATCATAAAGTGGCCAAGTAAATAGCGGAGGTTAATTCAAGAACATCTCAGGAACAATCAACTTTTAATAATTTATATTCACAGTGCAGCTATATTGCAAGGCACATTAACTTAACCACACTGGTTATTAAAAGGTTTCAACGTAAGCAATAAACATATTTGTACATGCCTACATGAACACCAAACCCAAAAAGTCCAGCAGAAAATATCAGAAAACTATGTTTTCTGGTATAAATAAATACATGTAGTCATGTCATTAAAGCCTGTGTCATAACACATAAAACATAAGACCTCTATATTCCTCATTTGCTGTTATCCAGATGGACACCATGGGGTCAGATTTACAGATGTATTTGAATGTTGTAGATGTGGCTGAAATCAATGGAAGTTGCACCTAGAGGGCTATACAATACTAAATGCCCTTCAAGTTCTAACATCTCAAATAAGACATGATAGAATAAGCAGGCAAATTTTAATTTAGTATACCAGTATCTTCAATTTTGATTTACAAAATATTCAAAATCCTTTCTTCAAGATTCTCTTTGCTACATCAGCTTTCTTTCATGAGCAGTTATACCACGGTCCGCTAGCTCCATATGTAAACAACACTTTCTTAGCTATCCTTAGATATAAGGATATATCTTAATTCTTTATGTAATCTCTCCCCATCTGCTTCTTCATTTTAATCTTTTAGACTTCAATTAACTCCCATTTCACTTAATTTCTTCGTCATCTGACTCTCATCAGAATCCTTGTCCCCATCTTTCCATTCTGCAATGCAGCTTTTGCATCAGGTATTCTTCCTCCTCCCCTTTCACGAGATGTGGGCACAGATGTTACAGAAGATTAGAAAAAAGACAGACAGCTTCCCTGCTCTGTGCTTTAGTGTCCATGCTTATCCTGGTCCAGAACAGTTATTGCAGACCAAGTGCACATTTTTGGTGTAGCATGAGCCTGACTCAGTTCAGTCACGAGGGAATAATTCGACATATCAGCCAGTAAAACTGGTCTCGCTTGAGCATGTGCAAACTTCAATTACTTTAACATTCTGCCTTGGCTAAATTTCTGCAGTATTTCAGGCACTGAAAAGCACACATTCTGACAAAAAAGGTGCTGCTACCAAGTTTAAAACCACTGTTCAAGAGCTGTCGATATTTTGCAAGTTTACCAGAATTCTTTTTAAATGTAAGATTGTTCTTAGGAGTGTTTTGCTTCCTGAGACTGAGTCTAATAACTAGCGTCTAACATTTAGCCAAAGTTTAATCTTATCTTCTCATTACAAACACCTGAAAGCTTGATTAACTCTCAGAAGAGCCAATGAACCAGTTTTGCCCATGAAGATTTCCAGCCAACGAATTCTAGTTTTTAAGCAGATATTGTTTTGGCTACAGTACATTAGATTAAAAGCTATATTCTGCCACCACCAGTTTTCTACCTTAAAAGGATACATAAAAACCCAGAAATTTTCTTCAAAATAAATGCCTATATAAAACTTCTGGTCTTTGTAATGTTTCTGCCACAGCACTGCAATTACACTCAAGTTAATTCAGCTCAAAGATTCCAGACTATTAGGACTGAGGAAAGCACATAGTGCAATTTATTCTCTAATGATATTGTGTAAAGGCAAACCTATCACTTGCTGCTAGTGTTGAAATACACGTCCTTAAATGAAAAAGGAAGCATAAGTTAATTAAACGCTAGAGTGTCAAGGTTTTAATGACCCCTCTACTGGGAAGCAGTGAATAACAGAAACCTTTAAACAGCTGATTAAAATAACACTCATACACCGGTGATGTTGTTTTAATTTAGTAGTTGGAGAGATACTCTGCTGGAAATACAAGAATTCAGAGCAATGGCTCTTTAACTTTGGTAGCCAGAAAAGGATAAGTTGCACATATATATTTTTATAATCAATTGTGTATAAATTCATATTTGAAGAAAATTCTACCAATCCAGTCAGGTTTTAGTACCAGATACCTCCTCTCAGCTCTGAGCCAAGGAAAAGCAGCAGTGGATTAGCCAGCTTGGAGCACTCCAGCTGCAAACAGTGAAATCCAGACTCTTCATCGAGTCTGTAAGAAGGGCTGTCAGCTCCTCTCCTCACCCAGCTGGAAGGCTGCACATCCAAGAGTGCCTGGCTGGAACAGTTAGCTCATCACAAATGTCTGCAAGGCAGCTTGTCCTTGCAGCCTGATCCACGTGTTGCATCTCCACCTTCCATCCTGTCGTACCTCTTACCTCTTTGCTGAGGAAGGGATAAAGAGCAGGCATTCTTCTCCTTTCAGCATCCATTTCACTGGTACAGCTCTCCTGTTGCTTTAGATGAACAAGTTGATAGCTTTGTGTCAAACATGCACTCTTGAGGACAAACTGATAGCACTGGGGATAGCACTGTTTTTAGTCTGAGGCACTTGCTGTATTTGTTTGTGGAAAACAGCATCCTCAACTAATGATGCAGTTACCCCGGAAATATTCCAATTCAGTTTAAATTAAAAACATCACTTCTACTAAGAGAGCTGGCATCCCTAGAGAAAGGAAGAAATATTTTCCCTTCCTTTGCAGCTCAGGTGGGGTATGGGACACACAGTTCCCCTTGGTGATACAGGAAAATGAACTCACATCTCCTAACCACCGTATTTCTGTAAGTAGGATGAAAATTAGTAGTTATTTGGGGGTATGTCTGTAATATTTCTTTCTGGTCTTTTCCCACTTCTAAAAAACCTTTACTTGTTTTTGTAATCAGCAACAGAAACTGAAATAATTTTTTTCCCCTGGGGAGAGTGCAACTCACTAGGCTAGAGACTCATTTTCATTTTCTTAAGAACATCTCAGCACTACACTTTGCAGCTATTGAGCTGCCAATCCACCTCAGAACTCTGATACTACTTACCATCAGCCTACATACCACAAAAGGTGGGATTCATCCTCAACCATGGGAACAGCATTAGAAGTAAAGATCAAGGGCAACCAAATTCTAAAAAACTGGATGTTAGGGAACTTCTCTGAGAGAATTCTGGACATCTAAGGAAAGAAGAAAGGCTTGCCTTCAGTTCCGTCAAGTCTTATAACCTAACTAGTTAATAGGGAAAAGGATTGATGGAGCACTTCCTCTTTTAGCAGTCCTAAAAATCTGTTCCTCCGTTTTCACTTATATGTGACTGTAAACAAAGCATTTAAATAAAACAGCTGTATTAAATAAAATACCAATATTTTACTCTTTATTTTGAAAGTCTTTTGAATGAATCTAAGAGGCCTCAGTGTTTTGAATGTGTAGCTGTACCAACCTACTAGCAAGCTGCACAGCCTGATTGGGACAAACATGGGAGCCGTAACTTATACAAGCCTTAACTAGAAGAACAGGGCCTAAATTCAGATGTAAAGGGATGCAATGAAATTTTGTCCCTCTCAAAGAGTGAAAAGAATTTAAACTTGGTGTTTAGTGGGTCACCTGGTCCTTTGCAAACATGGATTAATTGCCTTCACAATATGTTATTAAATGAAGGTAAGACAGCCCTATAGAGTAGATTATTGGGGTGGTGCGGGGTGGTTGTGGGGTGCCTGAAATCACCGCGTTAACCCAAAAGCATCCCCTGCAAGGGATGCCCTGGGGGTGCAGCTCGGCACCTCGCAGGCCGATTTCCTAGCCCCCGTGCCGATGGATGGCACCGAGACACAGCCCCGCACCCAGGCCAGGATAGCTCAGGCGTTACCAGGGGCAAAGAGATCGGAGAGCTCTGCGCATGGGTTCTGAAAGGTTTATTCCGAAGGGTCCAGAGGCGAAGAGGCCGAGCAGACCTGTGGATACTGAAAAGCTGCTGGCAGAGAAAAATCCAGCATTTTGGAAGTATTCTGTGGAAGCCCTTGGTTTCCACGTAAACAAGCAAGACGGTCTTCTAAACATCTTGCGGCTGTGTCTTATTAGGAGTCTAACGGGTGGTGTGGGGTCTGGCCAATCACTTGGAGAGGTGGTTGGACCAGGGAACAGTGATNGACAGGTACTGCCTGATGGGAGAAGAAGTCTTTCCCCATAACCCGAGTCGGAGAAGCTATTTACATTTCTGAGTTGACCCACCAGTGCAGGGTCTCTCCTGCACCAGGGGTTTCTGGCATCTCGGCTTCTACTGTTGCCATCTCAACCGCCCCAGCACTGGGGGAAGGCTGTTCTGCAGTATAACCCATGCTAATTACACTTTGTCAAGGCCAGCTGCTTGCTTTCAGTCTTAGGTAAACTCCATGGATGAGGACTGTCAGGTCTTGCCTGTCAATGAAGCTTAACTGAGGCTGCTACCACTGTTGTGGTGACGTGCCTTCATGCTGCTGGCTGCCCAGGCCCTTCCAGAGTGCTCTGCCTTCGCACTGCCCGCTCCCAGGAGAGGATCCTCCTCACTTCAGCTAACAACCAGCTCTCGCTGCTGTAGCTCTGAGCCACGCACAGCAAACAGAACACTAATGCAGTCCCCCAGCACAGAGCTCTGAATAGATGTCTCTTTGCAAGGCTCCTGTGATGTGTAAATGTCTCCTACCTTTCCTGCTCCCTACTGAAGGACTAAACGTTTGCATTTCAATAGCTCCTGACCTTTTTGCTTAACTTAAAGTTGGCCATTCAGCCCAGGCATAAGAAGGCATTAATTAGGTAGCCTAGAATGTCAACATTATCAGAATTACAAGGTTTTCCCCACTTGAAATTCTTTCTTTGCTCTTTAAACAGGAAGACCTCCCAAATCTTACCAAAAAAACCCCCAAAGCTAGAATTCAGGCCCATGTGATGATCCTTTTCATTTATATCTGCTTTTCCCTCTGTAATTTTTGAAGGAAGAGGTTTGGGGGTAGGGGGAAGGGAAAGAGTCTGGGTTTTCTGTAGGCTATAGGCATTGGCTCTTCCCATGGAAGGCCTTTCCCATGAAAGTTAAAGCTTGAAGTTTATGCAGATATATCACTGCATAAAACATTTCCAGAGAGTATTTTTGAAATTTTATTGGTGAGGATGAGGGATTGAAACTTACCCCTACAAAGTGATTTTAGCATCTTTAATGATTGCATACCAAAGTACTAGAGGACAGAGTCACGAAATCTACACTACCTTTGTCCAGTACAGGTAAGGCCCAGTTAAGTCAAAGAAATGTCTTTAAGGAGAACATTAAATGTAAGCCATTCACTGCAGTGAAACAAAGCCCAACACAGAAAGAGTCTGTCTCTTCAGCACAATGTTGTGGTTTCTGCAAGGATATTTTCCAGTGCCAGGGTAGGTTCTAGTGGAGAAATTCCTTCCTAAACCTCTCGACTTCTAGTAGTCACTGTGGCAAAGAGAGACTACAAATGCTTCCCTGTGTCAATCTGTGTGAAGCAGAAATTGTTCCACTCGTGTACAGACTCAGCTTTTATGCTCAGGACAGAACACAGCTTCCATTTTATCTCTGAGTCAACAGCGTGTGGCACACAAGACAGAACTGCAAATATCTTAGTTTCAACATTGAATTCTATGTCTGAGCAGCTAGATCCTCTTTTATTCTGTGTAAAGTATTACTTGCACCTTCTGATTTTAGGGGTTATGTCAAAGCTAATATTCCCATGCATCCATTTAATTTGTAAAAGTAAAGCCTGATAATATCTAGATGCAAGCAGGGAACATGTCGGGTTACTTTTGGCAAAACTTTGCAAAGAGCTAGCAAAAACAGTTCCCATCTAAATAACCTATCACTAGTTCTTCCCATGCTATCATTTAATATATAAAATCCTAACATAACATTTCAGTTTAGGTTACTCTGATGTTTAATATCTTAGCAAACAAGACCTTGCTCTCAAATTCTTTCTGTACTAGTAAATAAGAAAAATCCCTTGAAGTGTAAGGATAGAAGATACAGAAAATTGTATTTTTCTTCCATCTTCATAATTGCTTCCTCTACTCCTGCTAGTCAGGAAGACATCGAGTGAAAAGACAAGCAATCTCGTCATGCATGTAGATAGCATGTACTTGGAACTCTTTTCTGTATTTTTTGATTGGTAAAGCAACAATTCAGTCAGGTAAAATTTTCAAATGCTGCACTACTTCTGATGAATTCCAGTTCAGAAGTCAAATTTACTCAACTTTGGTCTCTTATCTCCTTGTGTGGCTGCATAGACATCAGCCTTATGTCAGATTTCCTATCAGCATCTGTACAAGTAGGGTGTAGCAATTATCCGTGTTTGAAGCTAAGTGTCAGTAATCTGTTTTTCAGTATAAAGCCAGTCTTGCTTATCAGTTTCAATCATATTCCCAGACACACTGAAAATTTTGTCTGAATAAATAGTGGGAGAAAGACAAGTTGTGTATTTGACAGTGATTTTAGTCATGGGAGGCTCCTTTCTTTTCTTCCAAATCCACAAATTAAAGGAGTTTTACTCTATTGCTGGTACTTCATTGTCATACAAGAAGTCACATGTAGGCCCTTCATTCTGCACCTTTTTTCTGCCTTGTGTTTCTGAGAAAGAAGAGAGGACTGTGTAATTCTAGGGACACTCAAACTATCTCACAGCAGCTTGCTGACAGATCTGACATTGATAGTCGTGTTTATTGCTGAATAGAACCTTGGAGTGACAAATTACAAGGCAGTCTATAAACATGAGCTAGAGATTTTGTGTCGTCTGTAAAACAGAACTAGTAATGATCACATGGACGAAAGTTGACAGGTAAGGCTTTTTGTCCTAGCTTAATAGTATTGAATAATCAAAATATCTCACATTTTAGAATGAAAAACTCCTTGAGTTACAAGTAGGAAACTTCAGTCAAAACCTATGGCTTAGACTATGAATAATAATGTTCAATGAAATTCATGAGTGCATTATAAAGAATTAGTGACTGAGTATACATCTCCAAACAGTGATTAGACAATGCATTTTATTCAGTCAATGTGTTTGAGAGCCACTGGATGACACCAGCTGGCTGACAGAGGTGCTTTGGGGAATGAAGCCTGAGCATGTCTCAGTAACTATGTAGTGAAGTTTTGCCTGATGCAGCTTGTTCTGAGAATGCATTTGCACTCTTCTACAGAATATATTGTTTTCAGGTACCTCCCTGGGTATACTGCCCAGTATGAGGCTGAATAAATGGCAAACCACTCAAAACAGTGCATTTTCTTCAAACTGAGAAGGATGTTTCTTTCCAATCTGACCTCTTTAAAAAAAGAAATTAAGAAAACAAACAGCTCTGAAAAACGGCCATTTCAGATCATGATTCAGCATTTTTAGCCCCTGATACACTGTTCTCTAATTTTAAAACTAGTGTGTTTGGGTACATCGTACCAGTCATTTTCACAAGGTAGTGGTGTATACACTGCAGCAGAGTATATACATGTGTTCGGGTTTCACTCTTCTCATGCTGAACAACCTGTCTCAGCATCTTCCTGGTTCTCTGCTCTCAGTGTGTCATAACGCTTCCAACTCATGCCCCATGGGGTCCTACAACTCCTCTGTAGTTCCTGGGCATTCTACTGCTTGGCATGGTTTTGTCCTTGTGAGATAATTACACACATGGAAACAGATAACCAAAGAATGACTGTCTTTCCCAGGCTCACACGTTAAGCAGTGGGAAGAACATACCAAATCAAAAGGCCACCTTACCTACCAAGCCACCTCTAATTTACAGAATTGAATCCTTTATTTCCATCTCACCTGCATTTCCTTCCCCCTTCTGTATTTTAAGCCTTGGAAGGCTTCTCATTTAACCACATGGCAAACACCTTTTCCCTTTTTCTGATCCCTTTGAGGCTTGTCTCATTTCCAAAAGCATCTTCACAACTGTGAGCTCGTATTTAGGCCAATAATGAGACTTAATTTTTCCTAGAGTCACAAAAGACTTTCTGAGACTTCACTGAAAATAAAGTAGCTAAAAAGAGAGATACTGTCTTGAGACCTGTCTTTGGTGGCAACAATACCATATGAGCTTTTGATCCTCTGCAAGACTTTCATTCACAGATCAGCTTGGCTTCATGTCAGCTATAATGGAAGTGATCTTATTTTCTGTTTTCCAATAACGCCTTTATGGCATTATGTTATTTTTCATTTTCAGATAATACTTGCAATAAGACATAAATCAAGCCAAAGCTGGGAGAGGACTTGATTGAAAGACAATTTTCCTTGCAGTGAGTGACTGACCTTTCTTAAAAGATCAGAAGCTGTGCTGGAAACCATTCATTCATTTTATCAAATAACAAATAGGTACATTCAACTTTGACTTGTTGCCAGTACCTCGGTTCCTCTCATTCAGTTTCAGTATAATGCACAAATTAACTATAAATTGATTAGAACTATTCTCTGAAAGTGGTCCAAAATCAAACCCTCTATTTTGATGTCAGGATCTGAATATTAAAAATCTTCTGTATCTTCTCAACTTCCCTCTACACCCTGGTTTATTTATAACTAGCAGTAAAAGAGATTGAAACAAACAGGAGTTTCCACAATAGGTGAAACTGCTCTCACATGTCTATATAGTGGATGCAGGCAAACTCTATAATTTCCTCTTCTTTAGCAACTTCTTGAAACCCATAGGGATATACCCCTTACAGGACTTTGATCTTTCAGGAAGGAAGGCAGAACAGGGAATACCAATGTATCTGAGGTAAACAAAGGCAGCCTTAGAAGCACAATAGGCAGAATTCCGTTGTTCCCTTCCCCTTCCTTTACCCTTTCTGTTCATTTTATCATGTACAAATATATTTAGGTCTTCTCTTTCTTTAATTAAAGATAAATCACTGGTTCTATACCTCAAGGATAAATACCATTAATTATGTTTCATTCTGCTTTGTCTAATGCACTCAGAGTATTTGACTGTAGTTTTGCTTATACTCATTGGTTGAATGAAATTTTTTAGAGTGCAAGCTTTAAACAGATTATGTATTTTCTGATGATGCTATCCAAGACTCATAAAAATTTGCTTTCTTTGTTACAAATAAAAGTTCATTTTCCACTTTAAAAAGTCTGTAAAAATAAACTGTTAAATAGAGAAAACTTAGAGCGATACCCACTACATTTTTAAAAATTAAATTTTCAGGTTAGTTATGCAAAGTTACTTTAGGCATAGTGATACTGGAGGTTTTCAAGATAGAATTGGACAGGGTGCTAGATGATCTCATCTAGGCTCCCCTTGCCATGAGAGGTTGGACCAGGTAAACTCTTGAGGTCCCCTCCACCATTGGCTGCTCAATTCTTCACCACTTCTTCCTTCGGCTTTCAAAAGCAGAAGCTTCTCCAGTAAACATTCTTTCCATTTCAATCCTAAAAAACATATTTTTGAAGTGAAAATTAGAAACTGAGAAGAACTCAAAATGCAACGTTCAGTGGTGCCAAAAGCTTGTAACAAATTCAGATTTTCAGCTGAAACCAGTTTTAATTAGCAGAGTTGATGCCATGTTTTTGAGATGGCCAAAATTCTTGAATGACCAATGCAATGGCTGCAAATACACACTGAACACCAAATTTGGTCCCTAATCTTCCTAAGTTTCTGTGCAAGAAAAGGTATTTTTTATGGGCCATGTAAAGATTTGCAAGGTTACTGTCATGGAGTGCAGTGTAGCTCACCGCATACATTCTAAAGTACCTTAACTCTTAAACTACATTGTAGATAAAAATAATACATTTTCCATTCGAAAACTCGAGAAAGCATTCCTGAAATTTTCGTTTATAGATACTCGATAAACTTCATGACTTTTTTTTTTAATGAAGTATTCATAGGAAGTTTTGAGGGATTTACTTATCACCAGTAATTACAAAGTTGTGAATCCTAGCACAAGCCGATTCCTAGGCATGGACTGTATTTATATGTGGTGACACAATATTCAAGCTTAGGTATCTAAAGTTAGAATTCCAAATACATTCACTAAGGAATAAAAGAAGAACATACTGATTTTAGACTGTACTTGTTCTAAGCAATGAGCAGAACAGATAAGTGTAAAAATACAGGTGGGGAGGTGGGGGAAAGAGGAATAGAAATCACAAAAAATGAAACTGGTGTTATTTCTGGAAAATCAGCAGCATAGAATTGATGAATGCTGGTTAGGTAAAAGAAGCAGCTACTGAGGAATACTTTCTGCATTGAACCCAGAAAAAAACAAATTAGTTGAACCATTATATTGCATTGAAGTTAAGTGAAACCAGCGAGGTGAAAGTAAAATGGAAACAGCCCCAAAACACAATGTGGTTGTGACTCCTGAGTGGACAAGGAGCTCACTGTGCAGACATAATGGAAACCGTTGCAACAGCATATTTCTGTGAAATAAAAGAGCAGTAATAGCAAGGCTGTTATCTTATCTGAGCTAAAAATTGGAGAAGAAACAGAAATGTGTCAGAATCAAGCTTTTTGATAAATGGTTATGAGAAATGTAACTGTCTGGTAGACCAGACCCAGGTTAGTGAACACTATGAAGAAACATTCCTAGGCAATGAAACACAATTATCTAAACCATTACAACAATGTTATTGCCTGACACAGCTTTGACTCAAGATATTTAGCCTATGCCTAAATCCTGGGCACAGTCTAATAATCAATATGGACATATAAACATTCCAAGCTATAATCTACAAATAACTTTTCTATTTTGAAGACTGAGAGAGATCAAGAGTATGGACAAAGTTATTTTGTGACAGTTAGCCTCAGTGCTAGAGATGTTAATTTATTTGTATAAAGATATAGTTCAGCTTTCAAAAGTAGAGCCTGCAGACCTGATCCCAAGACGAGTTTTGTTCATCACTTCAGTGGAACTTGGAACCAAAAACTGTTGAACTGCAGTGGTCCTGAAGAAATTTCGAAAGAACGATCTGCTTTGGTTATGTAAGAGGATTGTAAGCTATTTTATGCTAAGGATATTGTATAATGCACTTTTACTCTGAGCTGGAAAAATATCTCTGCAATTAGTTCAGTGAATTGGGTATTCCAAAATAGAGGTATTAGTAGCAAAAACGCAGTGATTAAACGATGTCTAACATGGGAGAGAAAAAGTTTGGCCTCAAAAGTGCTCCATGAGGAACAGAACACTGAGGAACAGAACACTTTGCCTCATAAAGGGGCGTGATGAGCACAGAGGTGGAGGTACGCTGCACTGTAATGTCAAATGTTTTTTCTGGGAAGCTACTGTATAAACCATCTTAGGCAGAGCAGTGGAACAGGCATAAATGTCAAAAGGCATGATACACAGCCAGCTGCTAACTCATGGAAGCAGATAAAGTTACTCACAGATAAAGTTACACCTCTTCTTTCTTTGAAACAAGGTGCATATTTACACCACACTGAGCACAGTGATAACATGAAAGCAATTAATGAGAATCTATGCCACTTTATAAACTGTAATACACCTCTTCTTTTACCCAGAAATAATTTCATCCATCATTGACTGTAGGCACCTCGGGAAAGTCTATGGGAACCGCTGCTAAGCACAGTACTGCATAAGAAGTTCTAGCTAAAAAGCAGACAACAGTAATCTCCTTCTCAGCCTAAAATTAAAGAGAAGGCCTTATGAACAGAAAATGAAATTTCTGCAACTGCAGTTTGTCAGTAGGTCTAGTCTAAACAGTTTTTGGTCAGAGAAAAACAGGAACCTGTCTTCCTGACATCATCTATTATATGCATTAGATCTAGTAATTTGCTCTGATAAATAGTACTTTAGCTTTTATAACAACTAGTGTATTTCTGTCTGTACTTTCACCTACATAAAAATGAATTAGCTAGATATCTTGTATTCTTGTCACCTTCTGACTTTGCTTGTTCTGCATTTATTTATCCTGCATTAGACAGGTAACTGCAACTACATTATTACCACAATTCAATCACAGCAAATATTATGGAGTGTTTAGGAAAATATTTCACCTCCTCGTTTTCAGCAATTGACTTGATAAAGGACCTCATATGCAGCCCTTGTATTTTATTGTAAAATTATTAGCATGATTGGTTACTAGGATATAGGGTCTCAATATCTTCAACTGGAGAAAAATGCTACAGGAAGGAAGGTACTTTGCCTTCCTCTGAAGCAGCCTAATTTGGTGTGGTACAGGATTTATTTGAGATACATGTTCCATTCATGTAGGAGATACAATTTTCCAGACGTTTTCCTATGGGGGCTGTGTCTTTGAATAGGATGGACCTGCTTGAGCTCACTCACTCAGACTCCTACAGAGCGTATCTCAGGTCTACAAGGCTTCAGGCATTCAGCAACTTTTTGCTTGTTTCTCCTCTCTGAACACATATCAAACCAGGAACATTGTTGACACCTGGAAAATAAGGTAACAGATTTTATCAGAAAACTGCTGGCCAAGTCAGATACGCACCCACAGGGATCTGGGATGATCCCCGTGGCCCAGGAGCTCACTGCTAAGCAACCCTTCCTCCGAGGCTGAAAAGGCAAAGACCAAAGACATTGTTAAACCAAGGAGTGCCACTGTGCCCTGAGAAAACCATTGATGCCTCAGGTCAGCAAACAATCAGGAGACAGCAGTCGTCTTGTTCTGTGTCTTAGTGGGTCTCAAAAAAATTACTGTGCTGGAGGCTTGAGTACTACCACACTGAAACATCAGGGATTTGATTGAATTTTAAACGGCAGTAGCGCTGAGCATTTCCGAAAATTATCATCTTCTAATATCATAAAACTGTCTGAAATACTCAAATTTGCGTTCAGATCAGCAAAACGTCTTCATCAAAATTGACTGAAAACATCAGCATTTCTGTATGGTAAGTATGCTAGACTGGTTGAGAATTTATCCATTTTCTTAATTCAATAGCTTCATGAATCCACCCTTCCTGCTTTCTTTCATACAAACTTTTGTCCCACATATGATAATCTCTCTAAGCAATTCCTTTTACTCTCTAGGTTGCCTCTCTTAGCTTGTGGTCTACTATGTTACTTAAGGCAAGTTTCACTCTTTCGGAGGTAGTTCATTTGCAACAGACGGCCATTTCTGTTCATTCAAGGATTTGATACAGTGCTAGTCCTCTTAACTACTGTGTACCACAAGATTTTTATATGTCATATAACGTGGTTGGCCCTTCCTGGGAGCTCTGAAGTAGCTGCTCTAAACTATAATGGCATGCTTCTATTCCTCAACTTTCTCCTTTTGTCTTTTTGAAGCTCAAGAATCACAAAATATTCTGCAGGAATAAAGGGCCCCAAAGGTGCACATCTCACAAATTCCATGTAAAGTATCATTTTATCCAACCTTGTGACAATAATGACAGACGATTCATTTTAGTTTTCCTAGTGGGAATGTGGGCAGAGGTTATTAGCTCTCAAAATCCTGGAGCAATATACTGTATCAAAGGACAGATCCAACTTCCCCCATAAACAAACTTTCTCCCCTAAGAAACACTTTGATTCACAAGTCTATTGAGCAAAATAAACATGAATACAATCCCTATGATTCGCAAGAGGGAAGGTAAGAGAAAACATCACATACAGCAAAAAATACATAGTGCAATAATGACAACCTCTGTTTTGTTGGTCCTCTACCTACCCCTGCAACCCTTCATCACTACTTGAATACTTTTGCTAGACTAATTGTGAATTTCTATTCTGTATCATTTAATGCAACCTACGTCATTATAAGCCTCTTGACAGCACAGAAGTAAGAGATGATCTGACAGAGCAAACTGCCAGAAGTAAAACATATTTTAGCAGAAGAAAGCCTCTTTAAACAATATGTTTCTGAAGGGAAATTCATGGAGGACGAGAGCAGTGAGAGAGTAATTCTTCAACAGCTAAGACATGAAATACAGACTATTGTGTAAAGCACAACTTTGCCAAAATCCATATGGAAGACTGAAACACAGCACTGTGGGCAGATTTCTAATAAGGCATCAGGGCTATCCAGCAGTCTTCTTATGTAACAATCCTAAATGGGGTATCTGTCAGTTAAATGGGAATCTGTCAGTTTAATGATAAACTCAGGCAAAATGTCTGAAATTCCTTGAATTTTTGGGATGATTAAAAATTGAAAATTAATCCAAACATAACAATTTGGATGATGAAATTTTGAGCCTGCTCATCACCAGAAACTTATTAAAATCTTATTAAATATACCTCTGGTATCTATGCCCCTAGAGGATCACCTAGAACCTACATTTTTGAGTTTAATCCTTACTGCAGCAGATGGTATTATTTTTCTTCAGTAAAACCAAATAGGTCCAAGAGCAATTTGGTTTAGTCCAGATTAGCACTTCCCAACAGTCTATTAAGTCTATTTGGAGTTGGATCATGTTTTTTGAGGGCTTATGCTGTTTGCATCATGTCCTGGAACATCTTTAAACTACAAATTTTAATGTGATCAAACCATGATTTCCAGCTAATGAAAACTGGTTTTATGAATCATCATGATAAAAATTAATTAATTCGTTTAAAATAAATGTTGGATCTTTGTTTTGGGGTTTCCTACATCTATGTCTTTGCAGTTGCAACATTAGCAGGTGTTTTTGCCAAAGCACAGCTTCCTCTTCTTATAAATTAAATCCAGGAATCACACGATTCCATGATCTGAAATCTAAATTAAATGTTGGATATTTAAATTACAATACATTTTACAAGACTGAAAAATTTTAAAAATGGACTGATTTACAAGATAGGTGGCATAAATGGTTGAAAATTTATTTTCTCTCTAAGAATTACCTTAAAAATGCTGATCCTGTGCTGTTGGCATTTAGCCAGCGAGGAATTACGGTGTTCTTTGTTGGCAGAAACAATGCATCACTCCCTGGAAGAGAGGCACTACATTTCAGCAAAGAAAATAGCCCGGACTATTACCACCCTGTAACTGCCATGCTCCATGGTAGAATGGCATGTCATGTCCCATTAGCAATATGTTAATGACACCCACCTTGAAACATAATTTTCAATTTTCAGAGTGATGGTTATTGGATTATGGTTGAGGTTAGGGTTACAGGAGGATCTTGGTGAGTTAGAAATTTCTGTTTGTTCTTCATATTCCCACATAAATCAGGTTGTACAAAGTAAGGCTCTAAAACAATAGCTGTATTAAGTTGTGGGATGAAACATGACTCTAAAGCAATCAATATTTCCTCAGGCATTCAAGCAAGAAAAATTATTTTGGAAGAAGTCAATCAACTTCATCATACCAAGAAGTGACATTATGTCTAAATCACGAGTAATCTTTCCTGCCTGTAATGCCTTATAGTACTGCATACTATTTCATTTCCACTCATTTTTGCTAGAGATTGAGAAAGACCAATTAGAAAAATTGTACTATGGCAGCTCTAAGAAGCAGCTTTTCTCTTTTCTAGAAGCAAGACATTTGGAAGACCTGTTTTCTCATGTTAGCTAGCATGATATAGGGCCATAGCTGCCCCTTTTCTACCTTGAAGGGTCTGAAAAGATTAATTCTCAACTGAGTCAAATGTAACGATGTACAGCAAACATACTTAGCAAAAAGCTGTCTAAATGGAGCTTAACAGACATATGCATTTTCACAAATCATTTTGGCATCTGGAGTCTGATTCTTCTATTTTTTCTTCCTTGCGTCTTCTTGAGGCAATTGTAGGAGAAATAACTAGAAAAGCAACATTGGCAACATATTGGAAAAATGATGGTTACAGATGGTGTAAAGAATACTATCCTGTTGAAAATGTATAAAGACTTGGAGCAGCAGACAAAAAGAGTGAGATATAAAAATACTGTGTAAAGTCCAAAAGCATTCTAGTTTAGTAGCTTTATCTGCAGAGTTAACAAAATACACTTGAAATTTAAAGGTAGAGACTGTAACAGGTCATGTTCTTAGCAGTGCTGACCCAAGGTGAAGTCCAATTTTCTCCAAGCTATATTGGAGTCAATACCTTCAACAGGGTAATATTATATTCCCTACTATTCAGCTTGACATGATCAAATTCTTATATGTTTCTTTTGACAGAAGTAAAGTTTGTATTCCTCAAAAGTCATTATATATGACATTTGCATTGCCTTTTTTTACCTTCTATTTTTTTAATAAAAAAAAGAGACAAGGTTTACTGGAACACAAAATCTAACCTACAAGTGTCCGGAATGACCATCTCCAAGGAAAAGACTGGACTCTTCACCAATGCCCTCATTAACAATATTAATTTTATATGTATGCTGTGGTTTCCATAGAGGTGTTTAGATGCTGACACAAATGCTAAATGAATGAAGACTGTGGGAATCTGTGCGTAGGTGTGCAATAGCCAGGCTGCTTAGAGTTGAGCGTGACTGATGTGCAGATAGCAGGCTATGTGTGGAGAATTATAAACATGGAGTGGGGGAAAGATTAGTGCATGCATGAAAGGGAACTTACTTTCTATTGCCTGACTTTGCAGCACACCCCCTCTCTCAAGGTTATCTCCTCTCTCCTCTCCCCATATTCGATTACACTTGACAGTGATGAGTGCTGCAGCCAGATGAGACACACTTATTTTGCTGAACAATCCCAGAGGACTTTGAAAGACAGAACAATCCCCCAGCCAAGGAACAACTTAGGTCTCCAGGATACAAGCTGAGTGTTTGTATTTTTCCTTTGGAAACGGAGGTTCAAAGCAGCTGAGGTTATTTGTAGACTGAGGTCAAACCCAGCAGATATTGAGGTTGTCAGTTTTAAGAGATGACTTTATGTTTATCCAAAAGTCCTGCTGCACCAACATAAAGCATTTGCAGGACCAATCCTTCCTAGGACTTCTCCTTTTTCATGAGCCACTGCAGTCACCAGCCACATATGAGGTTCTCCTGAGGCTGAACAAAGCAAACACAAGGCTCTGGCAGGCAAGGACTCAGAGATGTCTCTGGGACCCCCCAGCCCTGGCTGCATCCTGACAGCATTTCTCTGCAGGTTTTGAGTTAGCAAAGGGACATCAGTGCCTCCTTTCTCTCCCTCTCACTGTTAAGGTCTGTGGACTGTGAAATTTTGCCCCAACTGCTGTTGGACTGTTAGGGAAGGATTCTGAAGCCCATTCCCAAGCCCCTCCTGTTATTTTGTGTCTTAGCATTAGAAAATACTCCCCATAAAAAAGGACTGAGTAAGCTTCTTTGCTCAAACTCCCTGCTTACATCATTCCATGAAGCAAGACCAATTAAAGATGGTGAATTCACCTTATTGGTTTGTCACTTTAGCAAAAAACCCTGTATTCAAACATAAGTGGCCATTCCATTTTACTGTGTTCATGACTTTTTTCCCATGAAAGTATTAATTACTTTGCAAACCAAAATATGTGCTCATGTATGTACATTTATATAAGTGTGTATATACATATACAACACAGGACAGGTTTAAATTAGATATTGGGAGTAAATTCTTTACAATGAGGGTGCTGGGAGACTGTAACAGGTTGCCCAAAGAAGCTGTGGTTGCTCCACCCCTGAAAGCGTTCAAGGCAAGGTTGAATGGGCCTCTGAGCAACCTGGTCTGGTGGAAGGAGTCCCTGGCGAGAGACTTGGAAATAGATGATCTTTAAGATCCTTTCCACCCCAATCTATTCTGTGATTCTGTGAAATTTAGTACAATTTCCAAATTCTCCAAAATTTATCACACTCCATAGCAATTTGTTTCAGAGAAACCTACTGTCTTTATTTAAGTGTTACATTTTATTTTGCCACTGGGCAGCTTTCCAGCTACTAACCTCTTGTTATTTTATATCTAGATTTGAGGTGATGAGGGTACTTGTAACAGGGATTTAAAACATGATGCTGAAAGGAGGTGACACTAACAGACACTAAACTTTCCAAAGCTCCTCTTATTGTTCAAGTGTTGTGACTCTTAACATGTTTTACCCAAGTTCATTTAGATGCATCATATAGATGCATTTTTCATAGACTCTTAGATAATACTTAAAGTTTCCTGACGATGTTTCTGTGGCAATGCCTGTTATTCGTTCAAGTTGAACTGGAATTTACTGGAGGATTTAATCCTTGTTCTGTTGTGTGCAATAAAAATATTGTCAACATAAAAGTACCAACAAACTAAGTTATACAATCAATGACCAACTGAGCAATGGGATCAGTCTTGCCCTAGACTTTTGTTTTTACCTGTTGGAGAACCAAATTTACAAATATCTGCTTCATTGGATTCTTTCTGTCAGCGTTCTGAGACATGTACTCCTCACATTGAATGAATTTTAAAATATTCATTTCAAATCCCATAAATGGGCAAGGCCAAAGACTTCAGTCACATTACTGCTGAAATTCAAAGTTGAGCCTTGACTGTACTTTCTTTTCCTACTGCTGCTGAGGTTATTGTTAGCAATAATTTTACTGAGAAAAGAAGGTGGATTAAAATTAAAAAAAAAACCTTCAAAAAGAGAAAGAACGAGTGGTTAAATAGCAGTGTTCTGCAAGATATACTTAGAATCAATCATTTTACTGTTTTCTCAGCCACACTAGTGATCATGACTCCTATATCTTTCTCCAAGCTCAGTGGTTGTGCCAGACCTTCATTCTGAGAAGATTGATGTGTCCTGTACAGGACCTCACAGTAGGTTTATGGATTCAGGAGAAAGCTCTGCTCAAAGAGGGGCAGGAAGTGAAAGGGGATTTGTTTGGTACAGCACACCAGAGTGTGCAAAAGGAAGAGCAAGACATGAAGATAGAGAAATGGAAAAGGAGATAGAAAAAAAAAAAAGTTATTTGTAGCTCACGGCAGACATTTTTTTCAATTAGGAGTTCTTCTGCCTCGACTGACTTTCCTTTGGTAACTGGAACTAGAATTCCATTGGGCTAATTTGGAATTGACCACTAACACCTGGAAAAACACTGTTCAACCTGCAAGATCCGTAATCAAAAGAGGTATGCACATAGAGATGACAAATATTTTGTCTCTCTAACCTCCCAGTTGTAGGTATGGCAATGGCTAAAAAAAATCTGCAAATGAAGTAGTGTTTTCTTTTCTCTCAGGTCAGCTCGCTGGGAAAAAAGTTACATTTCTCATAAAAAATGAAATGGTCTTTACCCCTTCCTCATACATGGAGGCCATGACGTATAACCACTGCACATTTACATTAGGCTCAAACTCACCAGTCTGCTTTTAAGATATACTGGATCCTTAGGGGAGGAATTTGTCAGTCAAAAGATCTTATCACAGAAAAACTGTTACAGAATTTTGCAATGGCCTCACTGCTCTGGAAAAAAACCAAAAACCAATCCAGCAAATTAAGCCAAGCAAGCAGCCCCTCTCCCCCCAAACACCAGAAAACCAAACAGAAAAAAGAGCAGCCAAATATCTTCCATGTCACCATTGGTTAAAACAAATGGGAACACGAGTAGGAATACAGTTACAAGATGCTGTGGTTACAGGAGCCACTCTGCTACTGAAGACACGAGGAGGAGTCATGAGCTACAAACCTCTGCTCTACATCTGCACCTTGCAGCTGTTAGAAGCAGTGAGTGACAGATTTCAGAACCTTCTTTTGAGTTTTGAAATCGGTGTCAGCCCGAAGGCATTAATCCTTGCCTTTTGAGAAACAAGGCCTGTTTCTTTCCTGGTGAGAAGTAGGTGCTACTGTTAAGTTTGCCCCTGGGATGTTGTGAATATCTGCCTCCTTGAGCAGCCAAGTTCTTGTACATTGCACAGTGATCAAAACTTAGTGGGAGCAATAAACCCAAATGTCCTGACAGCTGATAAATAGCAACTGTAAGGAGGAGTTTCTGAGCAAGCCTGCTATGGCTGGGTTGCAGGTAGGAGCTCAAAAGCAACACTTCAACAACTTAATGTAGCTAGTCATCCTTCCCCATACACTGACACTTTTGGTTTTCTTCAAGTCAAGGCATGGGGTATGGCTAAACATTGGCCATTTCCCCACCTCAGGCTGGCAAGGTAATGATGCAGAGTGTGGCTGACAGCACAGCTCATCTCTTTCTCCACATGAGACGTGAAAGATCCAGACTTTTGGGCAAACCAAATAACCCAAAACCTGACTTCTCAAAGGAATTTCCAACTGACAAATAGATCAGAGATCTCTCTCTATCCTAAAGCGTTTTTAGGCAGAAGACAAAACAGAATGCTTCAAAATGCAGGGCTAAATTTATATATGCAGTGCAATACTGCAGATACAATAGACTATTGGACCATGATATACACATTTTTGTTGGTCTTTCCATAGAGAGAATTATAACAAAAACATTTAAATACTTCAAATAGTGATATCACTAAAACTGAAAAACTGTGAGTGGTTCTGTATATTAAATATACAGATACTTGTGCATAATTTTATAACCATAATTACATGTCTTTATAATTGCATTCGTTTGTGTACATACAAAAATAAGTGATGCTTAATATTGTCTTTCCCCTAAAATATCAAAGGCAAAACAAAATACATCATTTTTCACATTTGTGTGATCCTTTTGGGGCAGTTCCTACACTCTTTTCTTAGGGCTGGAGCTCTAGATGCAGCATCCAAAACCAGGAGAGTAGCAGCTACTGCAGATTGACTGTAATAAGAGCCTTGTTCCCTTTTAAAAGGATTCAGTGGGTGTTCCAAATTGAAAGATTTTGGCTTAACATGGTTTTATACCTATTTCACAAACAATACTGCCTCAACCACTTTCGATCTCAAGTGTACATGACTAACTAGTAATTTCCTGCATTTGTGACATGCCATGATCTTGCTTGATGCTGTCAAACTTTGCGACTACACAGAAAAGCAGTGGCAGGTTGATAGTGACTGACCCCCAGTAAGTTATTTTGAAATTGCCAGACTTTGCTCAGCAAGTTTAGTCTCTCATAGCAACATGGGCAGCATATCATTCTGTGCTGGCTTCATTAAAAGAAAACGATTCCGTCTTCCAGTTAAAAAAAAAGAAAAGCTGTAACTGTTGAAGCAGCATGCACCTAATAAGCTACTTCTAAATCTGGCTCCATCATTTCAGTCTGTGGACTAGCAGAACAGAGCTTGCAGAATCCTTCTCAAGTAAGTACTGCTTTCTCTTAACTGCATGTTTTTATTTTTTTAATTTAAAATTTATAACAGGTAGTAAAGGAGTCTTCAGCATTGAATTAGTGGTGCTGCAATATGACAACTGGGTGTCTGCTTTAAACATGAATTAGCATGCTCTGTTGTTTCATTTGGCAGACATTACCATCTTTAAAAGGAAATAGTTAATACATTAAGGTACAAGACAGCAAATTATATGGATGAAGCTTCCTAAAGCTGCGGTGCTGGAAAGCTAATAAAATGATTTATAATTGACTGTCATAATAGGGGTTTTTAATGAGTTATGTATCTTTTATTTGCATAATGCACATCATGGAACATGTCTATTTGATCTCATCAAAACTGGAGTATTTATTCTGAATATGCTACTGGCCGTAAAGTATGAAATTAGAAAAATAATTTATATCTTCAAGAAAGGAAAAATTCAGGCAGTGGCATTAATATTAATAAAGCTAATATGTACACATTAAACCTAGCTCAGGTTTGTATTAAATGATGAAGGAAAATACATGTAGTGCATGACTTTGTCTAATTATACAAAGTATTAGTCAAACATTGCTAAACCCAACAGAGTATAGATGAAATAATTGTTTGTATGAAAAAACAACATAAATGCATAACATTTGCCAAAACACACAGCACGTTCTGTGGCATGCTTTCTGCAAGAGTATTTAAACAGCTCTGATGGACATGTCTTTAACATAATGAATGAGATGGGACTATGGCCGTGGAAGGAAAATAAATAACAATATTCTGCTTCATGTTTAAATTGTAACTGTTGCAATAGAAAGGAGTTAAGAACAGGCAATGCACAGGGCTACTTTTACATTTGGTATGCAAACACACACATATCCAAATACAAACAGACCTTTTTTTTTCTAATTTTGTCATAGCTGCTTATCACCAATTCCTGTGACATGCAGCTCTGATTGCAAATGCACAGGTTTGCAGCACTCAGCAGAAATATATTGTAGCTGCATCTGAGGCATTACAGCACCAGAACTAATATCCTGGAAATGTTTAGCACAAGCATATCCTATACCTCCTAGTAATATTATTTATCATAGTTTTTTATGTAGGGAAAATTATGCTGCAAAAAAATTCACACTGTTTAGTTAACTTCCACAGAAAACTACATAGATTCTTCCCTCCTGCTCAAGTTATCCATCCCCCAACAACCCATGGTAACAGCAGTCAAGAAATCATCATTATTTCTCCCAGTTATTTTCAAATTACTCAGAACAACAAATTTTAAAATGTACTTCCAGCCCAACTCATTTATATGCAGGCAAGTTTTTTTTAAGCGAGCTCTTTCAGGACATACTGAAGCATAGAACTGGAAAAACCATTTCCTTTTTCACTGGGTAGTGGAAATAGAAAGTTTTTTGGCAGATTATATATATGCGCAGACAAAGAATGGAAACAGAGATAACAAAATTACTGTGTTCCAGGTGTGGTGAACAATAATATACAATTGCTTTTGCAAGTAACATTAGGCCTCCCAAGGGCCAGCTCTGAAGAACTTAATAAATTAGAAGCCAATAATGGAGAAGTTTAGTCTGATATTCCACAGCCCTTCCCAAAATCTCAGGAAAACACAGCATAGTAATTACAAGACCAGTAAATAGTGAAATTTATGGTACCATCCCTACAAGACTAAAGGAGACATCAGCGAGCAGAAATGCAGCTAACAAGCTTAGACCATTTCCACAGCTGTTACTCTTTATCAGCTAGAGGAGAAAATCCTTGGTAACTATTTCTGAGACAGACTAGGAGGATGGGGAAGAGGTAAAGAGCTGCCTTTGGGAGGTCTTTAAGGAGAAATGGTGACTTCATGATAGAAAGGACAGCATTGCCCAGGTAAAAAAGCTTATTCCTCCCTTACACTTTGTGATTTCCTAATCCTCCAAAAGGATGATCCTAGTGAAATCCCACAAACCTAGTACAGGTCTATTGTTCTTGTGAAGTCAAAGCCGCTATGGGGAGGTGCAGGATTTGACCCACTACAAAGAACTGTGAATTTTCATATTATGCTCTGGAACAACTTGGTCTAACACATATTTCTCTAATTTGAATAAGCTCATTGGACAGTGAAAAAAAAAAGAGAGAGAGAGAATATCATAGCGACATCTTATTCCTTTGTGGTTTATGCATTCAACAAAGACTTACCTTCCAGTCTTAAATGCTCCTCTGTGTTTAACATTTAATTAGCAGAATGGCATATTCCTGCAGATATAAAAAAAAGATGACAAGAAAGACACTGCTGTACTGAAAGATCTCTTCAATACTCCTTGAAGCATCAATGGGAAGGACTTTGGGTAGCCTTAGTTCACCACTAATGTGGTATCAGATCAGAAAGAGACATTATACATCTTCAGAGACAGCAAGGCCTTGCAGATTGTGGCATCCAGCATAAATTTAGGAATGGATTAATGTAAAATAAACTGGTATATAAAATATCATTAATATTAAAATATATCATAATTAATGAGTGGAAAATATTTTCATTCCACCTGAAGAAAAAGGCAGTGTATTTTTATCCTAAGCCTGATTTTGCATGAGAAACTAATTCCATTCCTCCACTCATTTTTCCTCTCTACTGTCCTTTATTTTCTCGTGCTTTTTTCCTCTCTTCTTAATGATGATAATGATGATAATAATGATGATGATGATTATGATAATAATAATTATTGTGATTGTTATTGGGAAAAAAGAAGAGAGAAAAGGAAGAGGAAAATGAGGAAAATGGTATACCTAATTTGGAAAGCCACATGACACTGCCAGACTACCTCAAAGAAGGACATGTTTAAAGACTAGACTCAAAGGATTTGACAGTTTCCTAAAAATACACATTTTCAAGGAGCAGTGGAAGAAACTAAGACTCCTCATCTGTGTATTCTCAGAAGGATCAGTTATTTTATTGTCTTTTCACCAAGCAACTACAAAGTGAACTGGAGACACAGAATCAAATGCTAGTGTAATGCAGATGACCTACAGCTCTGCCCATCCTACAGCACGGCCACAAAAACGGTACAGCGCGTGAAGAAGAGCTCATGGAGCAGCTGGATAAAGCAGAAACTGAGCAAGAGAAAGATGATGTTGGCAGAGGATAGAGAGCATTTTGAGGACTCATTCACAGTCAAGGTACGCAGCCGCGGTTGGTCACTTAAATGCAAATCTGATAAAGAAACTGTTATTCACAGATGCCGTTCGCTTCTGTTAGCTAGGAAGCTCTATCTCTCTTGAATGGGGACAGAAATTTCTCAGGCAGGTGATATTACAAGCTTTCAGTGCTAAGAAGTTCCACCGTGAAGGAAAAGCTATAGTGTTTATGCTCTGAAGCTTGGCCTAACTAGACCACTAATCTGTTCCTTACACTGTAGATCAGCCTCTTATCATTCTGTATCCCTCTCTTCCAAGCAGTCCGTTGTCTGGACTGTGGGTAGATAAAAGATCACTTAAAACAATTTGAAAAAGTTAGTCAGCGGCTTCATTTCTCTGGCTTTTCTCAGAAAGATTAAAATTTCTCTTAATGGGAGAGAAAAAGTCTCTTTGTAATTAAGGGTAGCCAAATGTCATTAGCTAGTGCCACATGTGCCTTGTATATATCTTTGAAAAACTTTAAAGATATGCATAGCAATGTGTGTCCATGGTGCCATATTCTACTGCCAGGGAGCCGACAACACAACAGCCAGCAGCTTACGATTGGTACTGATTTGGCTGCTTGCACAGTAATGGAAGGTGCTCTGACAGGATGATACCGAATGCAGTAAGGGCCTGTGTCCAATGGGCTGTTGTACTGGAATTAAAAAAAAAAAAAACAAAACCCTGGTATATTAAAACATTTTGTGCTCGCATTTTTCTCTTTAATTTTTCATTTATTTTAAAAGCCATAAATATAGCTTGCATTTTAATTGGGTGTCTGTCTCTAATTTTACTGCAGCTGTAGCATTTGCCAGGGAACAGTGGCTCTCTTTTCAGGGTGGTACAGGATTTATACCAAAAAAACATCTCTTCTGTAATGCTCAGCACTTCTTACTGGCCTATCACAGTTCTGTCTAGTATACAGCTATAAATTAAATGAATCAGACTTATGGATGTTGACAAGAAAGATGACACAGCAATTTGTTGCCTTTCGTTTAGTCACCCTGTAGTTGTAAAACAGATAAATGTTTTAGTCATCATGGTGGAGAGGTTGATTAATAAGAATTTAGAGCAATTTAGATCCATTATATATCTAGATTTAGATTCAAGGCTGAATGCAGACACTGTCCACCATGCAGATTCCTGCACAGAAACATTGGTCTCTGTTCTTTAAGACACCACAGTATCTTTTCACCTCCTCTTCATGTCAACAAAACCTACCATTTCTTGAGAATCCAGACTGACTTAATGGTGGCAGTACTGGTCCAATTTTCTGTCTGTTGTAACATGTTACAAATCTACCAACAACTGATGGAAAAACTAAAAACTCATTTAACTAGTTCACATTAGCAGTCATGCACTAAAATAACTGAATTTTCGTTCTACTGGTCCTGAAGACACCTTGATCTTACAGATTTTGGGTAAATATCTGCTTAGGGCTGAAACACTTTCAAGCAGAACCTAGTGAGCTAAAACCAATACTGCATCTCCACTCCCTTACAAACTGTTTGTTCCAAAAGGAAATGGAAATGGTGAAAGTAATATCTAGTGAAATTGAATTTTTGCTGTGTGAGGCCTAGATTCCTAGAAATAGATATTATTCTCATTAATTTGACAATGTAGAATTTCTGGAGAAGAACTAAATAGAATAATGTTGAGAAGAATTTAAGGAAACACTGTCATGCTGATGAAACTGGTCTATGCAACCTTGTACCAAAAGCAAATTTTTATCTGACAACCATTACAGGAAAAAAAAAAAGAAAAAGAAACCATCTGTTAGAAAAAACCCAGAGAGGAACATCTGTATTATTTAAAGGGATAAACTGAAGCGCAAAACTGAAATAAAACATTTCAAAATTAACTGCATTAAGTGTGAAGAGGACTGGGTAAGATGTGATAAAATTTTCATTAAAGGCAGGAGGGAAGAGTACATCTGAGCAAGAATGGGCACTGGGAGAGTTGGGATATAGCTATTTTAAGAGTGGAGTATCTGCTAGGGGATGTACACATATGTAGGGCAAAGTGAGAGCTTTGAACTGATAGCCATTCCTACACGTACTAGTAAGTCTGGCCCTGGTGCTTAGGCAATATTTCTGAATACTTGAAAGGCTGAGTGAGAACTAGGAACACAAATACAGGAAATACACACCATTATAATAGAAAACATGTTCTTTGTTTCAACAAGAACAGCACAGACAACAGTGTTATTATTCATCCATAATCTTGGAGTCTACTCACTGACTGTAAAAAGCTCTAGAACTAGTCTTGATTGCAATTAAAATAAACCTTAATATTGTTTAAAAATCAGATTTACTTTTTTTATTATTATTATTAATAACATAAAAGTTTTTTATGAATCTCAAAATGTAAAAACCTTTATACATGTTTGGGTTTTTTAATGTCAGTAATCGGCTGAAGAGATTCTTGTTTGTGTATCAAAAGACATACTTTCAGATACAGAAAAACTTAGCACTACAACTGTTGAATATTGTCTGCTTTGACCCAAAAACGATCATATCTTCCAGAGCTCTACACAAAGAAACTTCTAGTTGTCATAACAACATCCTGCAGCAAATACAAGATAGCTTGTACTTGCTTTTAATACAATTAGCAAATGTTGACATCTCCTGAAGATTAAAAACCAGGGGTGTTATTTAAAAGGGAGGGTGGGTTTTGTTTTTTTTTTTAAATTCCCACAAAATTTAGCTTTTAAATTAAAATCTTAAGCCAATGGTCTGTAGAAATATTCCATCGCATCAAATCATGTTTGCAGGTAACTCTGTTATGCTCCGTGTTTGTACAAAACATGCAGGTTTCTAATAATGTCTTTGTAAAATGACATTCAGAATATAAATGAGCCTAAATTTAGAAAAATCCTGATGTGTTTTCCTCAGTAACAAGTTTACTAGGCAAATTCCTGAATGCTTCAATCTTGTCAAATGCAATAATAAGTCATTATGGAAGTCCCACTTAAGCTGTGATCTTAACTATCACTCTGTTATAAATGTTCCAGATTCAGCAATCAGTTTATCAGGAAAGGATCAGTGTCGCTCTGTTTATGTTCTTATATTAACACTGAAATAGGATAGAACATCTTAGCCATTGCAACACACAAAATTACAAACTCTGTCCACTTGAGTCCCTAGAAATGGTTCATTTGTGAGCGAGTCTTGATGGTATCTGGAGAGGTCCCCTTAGGCAAGACTGGCTATCATAGAAGTACGTGTTAAAATACAGCCCTTTCCTAATTTTAAAAATACAGTCCTTTCCTAATTTAAAGGCCAGTTAATGGCAGCTACAGACCAAAGTGGAGGTGTTGATCAAAGGTCCATAAACTAGATAACGGCAGAGCTGCTGATAAAGGACGTCTTATTCATAGTGAAGCCTGTCACTTAGGTCAGACAGTTTTCGGCTGATTTGCACAAACATACTGTTTTATTCCAACAATTGTGCCCACCGTTTCTAAAGTAGGGCAAAATTAATGCGTAACTTTTTCTCTTAAGATAATTTTAATGTTAATATGACTGGGTCAGAAGAACTTAGAAATCTGGCAAGTATCCACCTAGCTGAGGCATATTGTAGTAATAAATAACAGAAGAATTTGAGCTCTCTGAAGGTATTTATTTCAAGAGTACAGCCCAGACTACTGCAGCAAAATGTTGCTATCCACAGACACACCTGCTTGCATTGGAACAGGAAATTCCCTATATCAGCAATGTCTTCAAAGACATTTAAATATATGAGGTAAAATAACTTGAACACTTCGAAAAGCAGTCACTTAACATATGGAAAATAAATCATGAACATCAAATAATTATGGAAAAAGTTCAAGATCTCAAACATTCGTATTTTTAAGCATATTTTGTTTTAATATTCAGCTTCTATATTTGTACACTTAACAGAAATAATTTCTACAGTTCAGGTAGTCTCTAGAGAATATTTTGGTGAATTTACTTAAGAGAGAACACTGAATAGAAGTAACACTGTTACTACAAACTTTGATAACATCTGTTCTGACCAAGATTCGCAGTGATTGATGTGAAAATATCTGTATCATTTAAGTAAGAATAATTATTTTTCATTTTGCAGCTGTGGCTGATATTTTTTTCTTAATAATGTGATATATCTGTGCCATATGTCTAATTTCATTAAGCAGAAATCATCTGAAGAAAGAGAAGCAGCAGTATAAGCAGTATGACACCCACAAGTGTTATGTACCTTACCTAAGCTATATATATATATATATTTCACTGCTATGCAAATAACATCCTTCTGAACAAAAGACCTCTTTCCTGACAATAAAAGAGAATTATATGATCCATTTTTATTGGCTATACCACAGAATTTTTAAATTTGCACCTTAAAATTTGCACATATGCAATGGATAGCGGAATTTATGCTTGTAGTTAGCATGGCTTTATTCATGTACGAAGGAGCCCAATCTCTCATGAATAAAAAAGCTTTTCTCCAAATATGTACAAGTCATTACGGGCTCTGGCTCAAGCTTGCTCTGTTTCTGAAACAGGTATTATTAATAAAGTCCATTAAAACCGCAGAACTCACACTTTGCCAAGCTCTAATGGATCTGGAAGGCAAAAGACCTAAGATAGATTAGCATAGACCCTATGTAATTCAGAATCCTGTTTGCTTCGAAAGTAACATTAAGTTTGCAGAAATCCGTATTGGACATACTGAAAAATCCCTAAATTCTGGCTTTGCGAGAAGAGAGTTGTGCTGTATTGTTCCCTCACTGCGTTGAAAAGGTCATGAAAATCTTCATGTTGACAATTGAAAGCATTTGCCAGCCCTTTAAACTGTTATCATTCACATTCAAGTGAGAGAGGCATAAATTCGTCTAAAACAAGACAATGTGAACAAGATTTATGCATTTTAATCCCCATTATCTCTGTGATCAGGATAATGTTTGTAGCATGCAATGGAATGGCACAGTCCCATAGAAAATATGGAAGCATTTCAAGAAGTAATTCCAGTAAGAGCAGTTGATTTCTGATGTGTTAAAAGGATCTTCATGTCCCCCTGTTATTTGCAAAATTAATGTACTTACTATGTTAATTTGAGAGATTTGCAACACTTCAGCAGCTTTTATGAACTATGATTTAAATGAGTGTTGGAATTACCAACGTGGAGACAATAAATTCTAGGCAGTAAGTAAAGTGCCTTGTAATGAGGGACCTAAATGTCTGCTTCAAAAGCATGTGGAAGTACGTTTCAGCTCAAGATGCTGTTGACCTGTCAGCTATGCATGATATTTTTAAATGTGCTCTTGTCTTTAAGGGAGGTCACTCAGTTTTCTGCTTGTGAAAATCTTCTCTTCTCTTTCTCTGCTTGCTGCATTTGACAGTGGTGTAAGCAGAGTCTGAATCCCACCACACAAAAAGGGGAAAATCACTTGCTTTCACACTTACGCTAAAGTAAGGAGATGCAAAAAACAAACAAAAAAAACCAAACACCCACCCTTTCAAATTTATCAGTCCTGTCTCTGTTCATTTCCTGTGGCAACTCATCGCTGGGACGCTACAAATATCCACACTGATTATAAAGTCAGACTATAGTCTTTAATCTCACTTAAACTAGTCCTTAGGTTCGTGCATATACAAACCAAAACCAGAAATTCTTCACTTCAGAGTTCAGACTCGCATGTCTTCAGAGACAGTAAATAATGAGAAGAACTTCACATACGACTTTTCTTTACTACCCGAAGCTCATTGATGCTGTTGAAATATTGCATCTTGCTTTGGATTCTAACCTTTTAAAATTATTTTAGAATTAAAATTATGACAAAAACAAGCTGGTAGAAAGTGAGAATCACGTTTTGTTTGCCTTTCTGGATCTAGCAGATTTGTCACTAACTTTTTTAATAGAACAGCAAACACTAGTAGCATTAGGACAATATAGCATGACCTTCTCTACTATTGGATTTTAAAAAGCCCTGAAACAGAACCACCCCAGACTTTACTTAGTGAGAATTGATCTACATCATGGTAGTTTGGTTTCCAGTTCAGCAAACAGGAATACATCCTATGTTGCTCTGGGTCAATGAAAGCCCATGCTCATCCACTGAGCACTCAATACCCTGGAAAATTTGCATGTCCTATAGATTATGTTCATTAGTATGGTTAATTAAAATGATGAGAATTTGCTATTGATCTAATTATGAAACATATGCATAATTTGGGTTGCATATGGGACAAAATGTGGTGGGTGCATTGTTATACCTTTCAAAGATATGCCTGTTGTCTTACGAGTTAGACAAGGATTTATGGGCATCCCTCTTTCACTGACAGTATTTGACATACAGACACTAAAGTAAATGGAAAGGCTCCATTTCCCCAGTTAAGCCAGAGGGTGCTGTGCCTGGAAGATCAGCCAAGCAAGAGGGGGGTGGCAGGGTGAATGAAGAAAGAGCATGCAGTGCATGCACCACTGCATGTGCACCAGAAGTAGGAACTGATGCAGGGAGGAACCTCTCTGGAGATTTGACAATGAACAGTTACTCAAAACGCTGCAGCTCCAGTGAGGACAGCTTTGAGTTACAGGGTAGCACAAGGTCAGAAGCTAAAAGCTTTGTTAAAAGCAAAAATAAGGATGAAGGCTATCGACCCCATCGATCAAAGCTCTGTCAGAAAGGGGGTGAAAAAACTCACCGACTGGAACACTCTTCTCTATATCCAGCAGAAGTGGGAAACGCAAGCCAAAAGCTCCAGAGGCAGAAGAAGGCTCACAAGAAAAGCAGTTCCTCTACATCTGACTTGAGCTTGGTGAGTCAAGGATCATCAAGTTCATTGTCTGTTGTGGAAGAAAAAATAGAAGCTAAACTCAAATTCTCTCAATTTATTAATGAAGTTACTTTCAGAGTGCTTGATCCCATGAGCCTGAGGGCATACCGAGCTGCTAAACTGAAAAATACCTTTCCATCCAGTGTCAGAAGCTTAGATGATTTTCATATTAAGAGAAAGTCTCCTGAAAACTGGAAAGAAAATATTCTAGATGGGAAGACCCCTGAAGAAGTAGACTTCGAGACTCTGAGAAGTGACGACATCGTGGCTGGAGCACGAACGCACAGATTAGAGAAATCGTTGTCCCTGGATACAAGTCCCTCTTTCAGGTCATTTGATAATGGTGTCTCATGCAGAACAAGATCTGGCTTGCCAGTAGAAATTATGATTTCTCAAAGCAAAGGAATGCCAGCCACAAAATCTGCATCTCTTCCTAGAAGTACAAGCATGGTGAGCTCTCTCAAATACGTTCTTTGGGTGGTATATGACAAGTACTTATGCATAAATGTAACTCTTTGAAAAGTGTTTCTGTCTTCCTGGGTGGGCTTTTACCATGTAAACAAACTTTTCTCCAGGGTGGGAACAAATGTGGAATGTTTATTTTTAGTAGCTCAAGAAACCATGTGTAGAAGGTACGGGAGGAAGGAAAAACAGAATACGATTCCCTAGTCCTTTCAGTTTGGTGTTATAGAAGTTGTGGGAGGAAGGAAAAACAGAATACAATTCCCTAGCCCTTTTAGTTTGGTGTCATAGAAGATGGATTCACAACATCAAACAAGAAGGTTATTCCTGCACTGCAATGAACCACACATATAACCAGGTCAGCTTGATATGAACAGTCAAGGCACTCTCAGAAAAGGGTGAAGAGAGCGCTGTGACAGACCACTCAGGTATTCAAGCTCGCTAGTTTAGAACTTGCTCAGGTATCTCTACACTGAACAAGAATGCTCAGTTAGCATGTTTAAGTACTACTGAGAGCTCTGACATCCTGAAAGTGTTGCTAATGTTTGTGTGTCTGGAATTAATACATATCAATTGATAATTTCTTTATTGATGTGCTAAAAAAAACCCAAGCAACTACAAAACCTTAAGAACTAGAAAAAAAGAAAAAAAAAAAGAAAAATGGCTGAAGCTTCCTTCTATGGTCTGGTAAAAAAATTTATGTTTTTAATTTTTTCTTATGATATTCTTGATTTTGTTGAGGAAGAGGTATTTATGCCTGTGAAAGAGAGCAAAGGGAAATTGTTTGCTAGCATGGCACAGTCTGAAATCCTGAACTGCCAAACCTTGAACTGATACATTATGTTAGTATCTCTCCAGAGCAGTATTTGCAATTCCACTAGAACAATAAAGGTCCAGAATCTATTGCTTAAGACTGTACACATGTACACAGACGTTGCTAAACTGGGAGCTATTGCAACTACATTATTCCTTAAAAAGTCTATTCAAGTTTAAAAACAAAGAAACAAAAAGTTGTTTCATTTCATAGAGGCCTGCAGCAAATAGGAGAATATCCCAGTCTTAGGAATTTCATTCAAACTTCAGTAACCTAAGCTTAGGATTTTGTGTCCTTGGATGTTTTAATAGTGGCCCATCAAAGATGTCTGGAGGGAGAAGAGATGAAAGGTAATGAAACAGAGAGAATTTTCACACTATGTTGTGTCACAGCTCCACAATGAGAGCTGTCCTGCAAAGGGGTGAGGAGGCTCCAGTCTGAGCCCATGGCAGGATATGCTTTTTTCAAATTTTAATTAAGCATCTGTCAGAGCATCTTTTCCAGTGGACTTGATTATATGTACAGATTGAAACTTCCAACCGATCGAGTACTCACTGACTAAACATTGCCGAGTGCTCTGTAATTCCACACAGTTGGTGTAGGCATCAGTCTACTCCAGTTTAAGCATCAGTCTGCTCTAAGCTTAGTCATTTAAATTAAACACAGCAGTTACCAAACATTTTACCTCGGCAAACAATGCCTCATACTGCAGAGCTCAACATGAGAGAAGAAAGGAGTGGCAGGACAAAATACAAGAGCAAAACATGTTCAGCCTCATCTACAGATTCATGTCTTTGCATTCACAGATGCCAAAGCTTTGACTTCCATGCAATTTACTTAGTGCCAGCCCTCACCTGAAGCATGCCTAGCAAGAAGCAAAAGGATAATTGTACAGTCTTGGGTGTCATTATTGTAAAGATATTTTAAAAGTTATTCGTTATGTAATGTTCATTTGAATACACATATAGAACATTGCCTAAAACTGTTCTATGTTTTAGTTGCCAAGTTATTATTCATGTGCAGAAGATAATCTTTGGGAGAAAGAAATTATAAGATGACATTGACTTAAATATAAAAACTGTGTAGCAAAGGTATAATGGCATAAATCCTGAAGAGCATGAAAGAACATGCCTGAAAGTTTGAGGTTAAAAAAGGCTGCACCTAATAAAAAAAAAGTGACTCAGAAGATGGATGCTGTGACATTGCCTCCTGTCTATTATGCTTTCTGAAGACCCCTGAGGTGCCCACAACTGCCTCTGTACTACAGTTGATTGGATCCAGACCCACTAAAGTGATTTTCAACTTTTAGGCTTCTGAGAACTGGTCAAAATGTTCAATTTCTGCAGCAAGTATTTATTGGTTTGCAAACAGCTGCTGCTGAAATGAAATCTCACAAAAAAACAACCGCCACTGTAGATTTATGCAGAGGAATTTCTGGACAGCTATAGCAGAATAAAGAAGGGTGCTTCATTTTGTGACTGAAGTTAAAGGGAATTGTGATAGCTAGAATGCAATTCCAAAATACAATGGATATTACCTTGGTGTGGTCTAAATATTTTAGCAACTTGGCCAGCAGGATGAAATAATTTTTCATTTCTATGTATTGATCTAAATTTGAAGTCACTGGACAAACAAGAAGGAGAGGAAAATGCTATAACTAAATGAAAGCAAACCTCTGAATCTGAATCCACACCAATGTAGTGGAGGGTGTGCAACTCGAGACTATGTCATACTTCCAGGCTGCAATGATATGACCAGTTCAGTGGGCTGAAAAATGTAGGAAATGTCTGAAAAGGGTTATACACAATAGAAAGTTTCCAAGAATTGGAAATATGTGCTTGTCAGTCTGTCAAAGAAGAGACCAATACAGAGAGAAATGTGGGTGGATCCAAACAATACATATTTTTTTCTTAGACTCAGGGTATGTTTCAAAGGAAGGCAGATATGAAAGGAGTTTTATCTCAAATACATTTGTTCCAAGTAACCGATGCCTTCAGGAAAGCTTTGTATACCACTACTATGTTCCAGGGAGAAAATACAGGTAAAAATTTAATTCTTAAATAATCATACAGGAATCTGACTTCAGACCTGAGTAACTCTGCAGCACCTTAGGGTTCAAATCGACCTGAAAATTACGTTTCAGTTAACTTTAGTAATACATGAATGAGGATCAACTTTCCAGCTAGGTCTCATCTTTACATACCTACTTTTACCTACACAAGGAACCATATAACACAACATTAGACACTGACTTTTCTTGATCACAGGAAGCCAATTTCTTTCTTAGAAGAGCTGTATCTTTCCATCTTACATTCAACTATTGGTAGTGTGCATTCTGTGTGCAAGAGGTCTTAGAAACAATTTTTGACCTCACCATTGCAACTATATGTATACATATCCTAAGGAATTGTGCATTTCTCACCTAAAACCATGTCATTATCACACAAAATAAATATAGGCAAGCCTGATCAATACAAATTATTTGCTCAGCTGCAGAGGCTGTCTTAAGAAACAAGCTTGGGTTGGGATAGTGTCACTTCTACATTTTGGAAGTTAAGACTTCAGATACTTACTGACTGGGGCATGTGGTGAGAGGCAGGAACTCCGCCATGCTCCACAGGAACTTACCATGCTTATGGAGCCATAGATTCCTCATAATCCGCATAATCCTCGTAATCATTCCCTAGACACTCCTATATATTTAGATCACAGAATATTCTAAGTTGGAAGTGACCTACGGGGATTACCAAATCCATCTCTTAAATGAAGGCCCACACAGGGATCAAACCTGCAACCTTGGTGTTATTAGCACCAGGCTCTGACCGACTGAGCTAAGAAGGTTAAGGAGTGGAAGGGACCTTAAAGGTCATCTAGTCCCAATCCCCCCTGCCATGGGCCAGGAAATCTTCCGCTAAACCATTTCGCTCAAGACCTTACCCAACCTGGCCTTGAACACTGCCAGGGTTGGGACATTGGCAGCCTCTCTGGGCAGCCTGTTCCAGTGCCTCACCACGCTCACAGTGAAGAAGTTCTTCCTAATACCTAACCTAAATTTCCTCCCTTTTAGTTTGTACCCTGTATTCCTTGTCCTATCACTGCAGTTCACAATGATTCACTCTCCAGCTTTCCTGTAGTCCCTTCAGTTACAATAAGGTTGCTGTGAGTTATCCATGCAACCTTCTCTTCTCCAGGCCGAACAGCCCCAGCTTCCTCAGCCTGTCTTTGTAGAGGAAAGTGCTCCAGTCCTTTCTTCATCTTCATGCCTCCCTCTAGACTTGCTCCAACAGTTCAAGGTTCCTCTTATCAGCACACCAGAGCTGGATGCAGCACTCCAGGTGGGGTTTCACAAAGGCAGAATAGAGGGGCAGAATCCCCTCCCTTGACCTGCTGCCCATACTCCTTTGGACACAGCCCAGGACACCGTTGTTTTTCTGAGCTGTGAGCACACTTTTCTGGCTCATATTGAGTTTTTCATCAACCATCATCCCCAAGTCTTTCTCCACAGGGCTGCTCTCAATCAATTCTCTGCGCAGCTTGTAGGTCTGCCCCAGATTGCTGTGATTCAGGTGTAGGACCTTGCATTTCACTTTGCTGAACTTCAAGTCTGAGAATAATTTGCTGGACCTTCAAATCTGCACCAGTGAAGACAGATGCAATGGCAATTGCTTATTTCCTAGACATCACCTGGCTCAGGCTGGTGCTTCAGCCACCTGGAGAGTCATCGTGCAGTCATGCTCCCTCCTGTGTGATTTAGTCTCAAGGGCCGAACTTTGACCCCATATAAGCAATTCAATTACCTCCTGTAGCCTTAGCAAAACCATCTGAAAACGAAGTATTCACTCTTATTCTGCTTTCAAGCAATGTATGTCCTAAAGGATTTAATTTCTATAACCCTTGAGAGAGAAGGGGACAATTGCCTGTTACAAAGTCTTGCATCCTTATAAAATGCAGATGAATGAAGCACAAACTAGAATAATACCTCTTTTCAGTCTCTCTCAAGAAATCGTTATTACAATAACTACTGTAATGAAGAAAAATAACCAGAGTAGACATTTATCTAGGATATTGAAAAGATTCAAAGATTCATGTGTATCTCTAATCCAGGTAGGCCGCTTAATTCTCAAGGAGCCCTGTAGGTAGCCACTGAAGTACAGTGTCACAGACATTAACGCAAAGTAGGAAAATTACATTAATTTCTGCTCTTTTACTATTTTTTATCCATGAGGATTCCTGCTGTTCATTAGCAAGACAAATGCCTGAGCACGGGAATAGCTCTCTGAAGGTGCACAAGCATCTTTAGAAATTACAGCCTCACACACTTAAACTTCACAGGCATTAAGGGGTTTGATCCCCATATGGGCCATTCTCTTAAGAACTGAACTTGAAGATCCTCATGGTTCCCTTCCAACTCAGAATATTCTGTGAAATCTGTGAATTTGTAAGAATAGAGGAAGACTGTCATGCAAAAGCTGTGGTAGAATTCCACAGCAGTAGAAGATGCAGCCAATCTCCCATTTCTAAATGGAAGTTTCTAGGGCAGTTTCTAGGTTCTCAGTTTCTAGGGCACCTGAGTACTAACAGAATCTTACTGAAAGAACAGACAAGATTTTTGTTGCTCTAGGTCAAAGCTCTTTTATACAAGAAGGTTTTCAGTCCTCTTTCAGCCCTTCCAGCCTGCCATCATGATGTAAAAATAGGCATTTGCTTTGTTCTTGGATGAATACCAAATCTTTCATTTCTATTTACAGTACAGTGATGTTTACAAGTAAGATTTGGGTTCAAATGCATTGTAATGGAAAGTATATATTGTTTCACTGACTCATGCATGCAATATGCTAAAAGAGAAATAGTAAAAGGTGGCACCAGAAGGAAAGGGTAATGAGGCTCTTTCCCTAGGTCAGTAATCAAGCCAGCTGCCAAACACAGGCCTGAAAAATCTTCCAGTGTCCTATTTTCTGGTCTGTTCCTGCTCTTGCAGACAGGGAGGCCAATGTAGAACTACCCTCAATAGCTGATACAGTAAAGCTGTGGTATCTCTAGGTTACCAAGGGAAAGTAAGAAAGTGAAGTACATCAGGTGCTTCAGTTCTTTAGCATGATATCCAGATAACACAGCGTATCATTAGGGCCCTTTATGAGTCTCATACAGCAGTGGGAAATGCCACATGGCCACCTGACATCCTGGCCTCTTTCTTGTCGTGATATTCTCGTGACACTGCATAGAAGTTTTTTCCCCTCTGCTTTCCAAATTGGAGGAGACCATCAGGTTGTCAGTAGCCTAAAAATCTTTTTCTCAAAATGGATATGAAAATAAACGGTTTAATTCCTTACCATAAACTTGATTGACAGAAGATGGTGTTCACTTCTTTTCACCATTCAGAGATACCAGGCAAATACAACAATTTTAAGATTTACTAGTTTAAACTCATTATTATGTAAAGTGAGCATAGTCACTGAACTGCAAGCAACACACACTGTAACAGCTTCACTGTTATTTTTCCTTCATCTGCAGATTCCTGAAAACAGTCTCTGTGTCTGGCAATACTGTAGAAGAATCTCAGATCATGACAATTGCATTTGGGTGTGGAAAGCCAAGTACTAAATCTTTGATCGTCTGGGGCTGCAGTTCCTTGGTACTTCCAAGGGTTTCTATTGCATAATTATAACCTCTTTCCTCTGATACCAACACTGTTTTCCTATGCACCACTCTTATGAAATGATCACTCTGGGTATAGTAGTAATGAGTAATATTGCAAGTGTACACCGCTGTGTACACTTGGAGTTTCTGGGGTAGGTGAATTAGCTTTATAACACCTCGTATGTGTTGGGCAGCCAAATATTCTAAGCTATAAAATCTGATGACCAAAGTAAATGGTAGTACTTTCTGAGCTCATTCCATCTGAAATCAAAGACAAATCTCTTTTTCCACCAATCAAGCTATCTCAAATATCTTCTCAATCTCTGGGAGGACTTAGCCATATTAGGCTTGAAGCATGCGGCAGTATTAGTTGTACCTACAGCAGCCAAGCTGGGGCAAGATGTAGCTCAGCAAAGACTAACATTTGAAGTATTTACCCAGCTTCACCAGTTAAACGTAGAGTGCTGAATCCTCCTCTTAATTTTTTCTTTTTCTTTTTTTTTGGTGACCTTTGTGGTTCAATCACAAGACACGGAAAGCCAAGCAGGCCGTGTGCAATTTCATCTATAGTTAACACCTCTTGTCCCAGTGCTGTGGCATTGACTCCTTTTTCCAGTGCTAAGAGGAGCGCAGCAGCCGTGTACTGTAGGAGAGATCAGCATAATGTTTTTAGAGCAGCAGATGTGACATCGTTTTACAAGCAACAGTACGAGCAGATGGTGTTTAGAGAGTTCTCCTTGCCTGCTCTAAAACACCTCCGTTGGGTCACTAATGGATCCTTCATCTCGTCAAACACTGCATAAAGCTACAATGTTCCCAAGATGACGCATACGGTCATTTACAGCTTCCCAGCTCATCAAATACAGATTAGATCAAAATCTTCTTCACAGAGCATAGACATCTACAAGCCAGTACTTAAAAGAGTAAACTGTTTATTCAGGACAGGGTAAAATAGACAGTCTGAGCTGCTTCCCAAACACAAGAATACGTTTTCAATGAAATTAAGTATTTCACCATAAAGCCTGAATTTTGAAGTTAGGGTTTTCAATTCAGTTTTCCTCCCTTTTCTGCCCTCCCACCCCTTCTTTTTTAGAGAAGGAGAGCAGCAAGTGAGTCAGGAGGGAGATATTTGTGTAAAGGAAAAAAACCCCAATATTATAATGGTGAATTTCTGCACAGAATTCAGAGCTCCAACCAGAAAACAAAATAGTTTTCCGGCCAAATCTACTATTTGCCTTCAGAGGGGCAGCTACTCAGACAGAGAAAAGTCCTGAGCACATGCAGTTCACATTGATTTCAGTATCTTTTGGCACATGCCACGGGAAAGCAAAATTGGCAATCAGAAATGTTTAGTGTTCCTTTCCCAGTGATTTTTGTTAACATGACTTTTCCCCTTCCTTTGAGTTTGAAAAAAAACCCTCAATTGTACTCTTTATTCTTGGATGCCTTTAGAAGGAAATGGTACTTTCAGAGTAATGGGAGTTACTACAGGCTTAGAACAATTACCTTCAGCAGAGATGCCTGAAAACTGCAAAGCCAGGCAAGGGAAGGTGAAAGAGCAAGAGGTGGAAAAGACTAATAGATCTCTCTTTTCTGGTCCAGGTTTGGTCTACACGTGTTATTCATGACAGAGATTTTAAAGGTGCTTCAACTCATTTTTCATTTCTTCAGCCAGCCAGCAGCCTGTGTTTATCATGTTTACAAAACGTGGGGTTTTGCCCTGCCATAGCAGGGCTGTAGTACACCAGAAGAGCCAAGACCTCAGTATGCAGTGACTCTCACACAGCCATATGCAATACTTAACGTAACTATTTCACCTGCTCCACACAGTGAAAATCTCTGACCTCTTCCAAGAAAAGATGCAAGTACAAGGCACTGCCCCAAGCCAGAGGTTGCTCTGATTTATTTTTCTGTTGTGAGGGACTGATATTTTCCCCCACTCATTCTAAGGTTTTCATCTCTATTAAAATTCTGCTCAGTGAGGTACTGCACACAATTAATAGAAACATAGATGTAACTTTGCCCCCACACTCCCACTGTGTTTTAACATCTAACTGGAGTAAAATAAAAGTTTACTTATTAATACGAACCCACCACAGAAAGCATTTTGGGGAGAGAAGAAAGGGAATCAGTATTACATTACTCTGCCAAGGCTGCATTTGCATTACTCTGTTTTTTCTGTAGGCTTGGTGATCCATTGGTTTTATTCTCCCATCTGAAACTGTAGCATTAAAACTTTGAGCCCAACAAATTTAAAGAACAGAAACTTCCATGAATTATGAGATGGTTTGAAAGATTTTATACTAAATATGGGTCTCAGAAATTAAGCCTAACTGCCCCAACAGCATGACTCATGTCTCAGAACATCAGGAGCTGTTGTTTTTGACCTCAGGTCAGATAAGGAGAAGCAGGACACCATTTGGGAACCGATTTTATGTGTATAAAATACTTTTTTTTTTTTTCATAAAGCTCAAAAAAAAAGGTATTTTCACAGACTAGCTTAGGCATTTGTTTCAACAACTTCCTCTTTGCAAAACAGCTTAAATTTGACCTTCTCAGATGAAACTCTTCAGTGCCAGGAGGTTTCGGTGACAGAAAAACACATCTTGTGGATAAGGAAGAAGCAGTAGATGTTGTAAATCTTGGCTTTAAAACAATCTCCCATGATATTCTTGAAAGTAAGCTGGTAAGATAAGGGGGGAAATATTAAAAGGTAGAGACAAAACTGATTGGAAAACCTTATTGGGAGGATAGTTCATAATACTTAGTTGTGACCAGGGTCTCAGGAGTACCAAAACTATTTGCTGTTAACAAGTAGATGCAATTGTTTTGAGGTACCATTTCTTTCTAACTACAGAGGGTAAATAAAACATGCAATTCTGCTCTTTTATCTGAGTTGGAAACCACAGTAGTGTGTTTATGTCCCTGTGTAATACTCTTGAGAGGATGCTTTTAAAATTTCAAAAACGCTGATTTCCCAAAGGTAAGCAGGTACTTATCAAGTTTAAAGAAACATTTCCTGTATTGAAAATCACTCTTAGTTGAAAAGCTTTCAAGTGTTTTTATTTTGTGTCACACTTACTCAGTACCTAGAATGGACAGAAATCGTTAAAGATCCCACAGTTGTCTCCATGCCTCAAATCAGCACTGTATCTACATCCAACTCCCTTTCCTTTTTCACTACCAAATGGGAATTCCAAACCTTGTTTGGAACTCAATGTTGAAAAAACCCAAGGGAGCTGAATGTAGCAGTGCTGGAGCACCCATTGCTGGACAGCTAGCTCCTAGACTATGTTCTGCAGAGCCTTCTGTTGTGACACTGTTGGCCAACAGCTCTCAATTTCTGACAGTAAATTCAATACCTGCAAAGATAAACTAAAATTATTCAAGTCGCATCTGCATCTGTCAAGCTTATGAGCTGGTTGCGTTAATATTTGATGATAGCTGGGCAAGAATGATCAGGGATATGGCAGTCTCAGCCCCCTGTTCCCTGCTTGGATTGAGGGAGCATTTCAAGCAAAAGAGAATGAGGAATAAATACTAGGCCTGTTCACACAGCTAGAATTGTTCTCTTAAAAACGAAGAGACATTTCCCGCAAAGAACAGCTATTCCCTGGATAACTGTCGTAACAAAAACCTGCTTTGTGAGCATGGCTAAAATGAGCAGCTATTGAGGATTCAAAATCTGGTTCACAACCACATATTTCTCCAGCAGCCGGCCAGACCTTCACTCTGCTCACGATGCTGCACGGTGCTGTGAGAGCATGGAAAGCACCAGACGTGTCCTATTTCTGGAGACTAAGAGCTGATTCATAGTCTTGCAAGGGGAAAACTGGGCGGGCTGGTAAGCCAGCAGGATTCAGAGGGGCAGAAACAGTCAGCAGTCAGGGTCTGGAGGGCATGAGCAGAACTTCATGACACAGGAAGGTGCCCAGGGCTGGGGCTGCCCCTGGTGCCCTCAGCTGACCTGACAGACCCCAGGCAAGTCCCCAGCCCCACGATGGGATGCCAACAGAGCAGAGATGGAGGCAGTGCTGTGCCAGGCACTTGTCTCCTGCCACTCTCTCCCAGCTGATCTCCAAACAGCAGTAGAAGATAAAGTATTGCCTGGTTATCATAAGGAGGAAACAGAACCACCGTATTGCAACCCATGCAAAACCAGAATTACTCATGGAATAACAAATTGCTAACAAATTTACACAAAGTAACAAATCGCTAACAAAAACCTCCTAAAATTAGCTTCATACATTCCCATATTCACCAGTAAAATGCAGAAAAGATCCTTCATTTTCCCTGGATAAACCTGTCTTCTCTTGCTTCCTTTTTTGATGTTGTAGTAAAGCAAAATGGAAGCTAAACCACTCAGCAGTTACATGAGAGAAGTGTACAGTCCATTGCAATCAATGCAGTTAATTAAAAATACAATTAAAACAGAATCAGTCATGAGGATTGGAACACAATAAATAATTAAAACAAAATTAGTTTGGCTCTTTTGTTGAGCCACTCAGTCCCCAATTAAAAGTAAATGGCTTTTTACTTCATTGATAGCTACAAAAGTGGGCCTTTGCAGCCCCAAGTTCTCCTTCCAATGTTAAGGTGTAAGTGCATAAGCCCCCCTTTTCCCCCCTTCCCCTTTCTCTACACACCTTCCACAACAAATCTGTCATTCGATTCCCAGGGCTGCAAAAATGGGAGCTGGTCTGAAGAGTTGCAAATACAGAGCAGAAAAGCAGCATATGGTGGTAGAAAATAACAAAAAGTCTGTTAATTATTCCAACCAAACATGAAACATTTCCCTACAGCAGGAGGGAAGCTGTTGGCAAATTATTATTTATCTGTTTATTTATGTTGGAAATAGGCAAGGGCAGAAAGAAGTAAGACTGTTCCACTCACAAGCTACTGGCAGCTTTTTTATATCTTGCTCGTAGTCATTTTAGAGTGTAGAAACTAACATTGCAGGAAGCAACCTAGGAAGGGAAAAGGCTTTGTTCTTCAACCACCAGGCCTTCAGAACAAATGATGAGTACTAACACAGCTAATGGCTCATTTCTGAGCTTAGGTCTGCAGGAATTCCTTTTACAGGTGATTGCATCTCTGACTGGTATTACCCCAGCAGTGTTGCAGCTCTATAAATTGTATATTGACAGCTGTGGTTGGTTTCCTGCTTTTCTCGTATTCATTCACATCTTAAATGCTCCTTCCTTCCTTGAAGGAAATACATCTCTCACCCGTGTTGAGAAATGTGACTAACGAAGAGTGGGATGCTGAGAAGAAAGTTTCAGCTTTCGCTTTCTCCTTGCATAAGCTTTCAAGTTCTTTCAGTTGAGAAGGAAGAAACAAATGAACCCTTCTGGCTGAGTCACTATTTAATAACAAAATAATTAGGTAAACACCGTGACAACCAGGGATTAAGTATTTTCCACTCTTAATGAACTTCTATCATCAGAAGAAAAACAAGAGGTAACTCTTCTAGTAACTCAGTTATTTTAGTGCCACAGATCAATAGCTTGATTTTTGCATTTCTCAAAATTATGAAGCCTAATAGCTATAATAAATATTAGTATGTGTCCTCTAAGCTATAATGGAATTTTATGAAGGTGCATACGCACTGCTGTAGTTTACCAGGAAGAACTGGCTAACAAGTGTCTTTTAAATCCTTACTTTCTGTGGAACAACAGTTGTTAACACCACAGCTGCTCCAGTGCTAGTTGTTTCTTCTTGTGCAAACAAATATTTTCCAGATAAACATTGTGGCAAAATGTAGGTAAATTTAGATATATATTTATAGGGAACAAAACTGGCTTTTCTTACAAGTGCCTCCACTGGTTTATTGTGTAACTTTGGGTAAGGGTCGAATTTGGCAGTTCCTCAGTTTCTCCAGCTGCAAAATAAAAATAACTGTTAATCAGTTTGTTTAGTGTTTCAAGATCCTCTCATAAAATGGATGTGTTGCAAAAACATTCTTAGAAAAATGAGGAATCCTTATTCTAATGTATACTGGAAATTTGTCCTATTCCCCTGTAGTACTTATCAAATCTATGGTATTTAGGAGTGTTTCTGTTCTTGCTATTCTGAAGTGCTTATGCCTTGCTTTGGTTTTTGTTAAAAACTTTTAAGATGTAGCCTGCAACTGAAAACATAGGATTTTTTTCTGGAATAGATAATTAAACAGATAATTAAATTATGATGAGTGTCAGAATATCATATAATCTTTATATCTGAAAGAATATAACTAAGAATTGAAAGAGGATCCCCATGGAAATGGTCACAGCACCAAGCCCATCAGAGGTCAAGGAGAGTTTGGACAATGCTCTCAGGCATGATGTGAGCTTTGGGGTGCCCTGTGCAGGGCCAGGAGTTGGACTCAATGACCCTTATGGGTCCCTTCCAAGTCAGGATAGTCTATGAACGTTGTGAGCAGCCTGGCCAGCAAGGTAAAGGTATAGCACTGGGGGGACAACTGAGTCTTGTGTTTACTGCCTTAACACTTCAAGACATGAACATATGTTTATTTCATTCCTCAGTTTCCTAAAATTATTTAAAGTGAGCAGTCCTTTTTTGGCGGGAAGTTTTGCATATGTCATTCCCAGGTCAACTAAATTAGACACACATTCACCAAAAGAATTACCTGTTTCCACAAAGTTCTGTACGCCTTCCTTTTTTTATCAGAGCAGTTAGATTGACACTGAATTGTGTCACTAATACCTTTTTATTGTTTCACACTTAGTATAGCTTATGAACTTTCTACTCATAACAGAATTTTACAAAAGCATGGATATGTCCCTCTAGGGTAACTAGAGAATTGTGGGCTTCTAAATTGCTTCAGTTTGTTGAAAGGAAAATTTCCGTATTGCAGGTGATAGTTTTTAACCCCAGACTAGTAAGACTGGTTACTCCCAAAGTTACTCTCACCCTATTATCACATTACCTCATTATTTTTCTTCCAGCTTAGGGCATCATCTCTGTGAGCCTTAGTAATGGTGCTAATGTGTTTTCTACGGAAATTTCTTGGACATCAAGTATAACAGGATTTTCCAGCAAAGATGTTGAATGTGCAAAAATATGTCTGCTATGCTTTCTTCCTTGACCTTTTGAAGGGCATATAAATCTATGACTATATTAAACCCTCTGTGGGCCATCTAAATTTCTCTCCCTGAAGAAATTAGTCTTTTGTACTTATGTAATTCCAGTTGGGCTGGATGTAACAAAAATAAAACAGAATAATAAAACCATGGAATCATCAAAGTCAGAAGAGACCTTTAAGATCACCCAGTCCAACCAGTAACCTGTCACTGCCCCTATAACCCCTAAACCACATCACCCAGCACCACACCCACATCACCTCCAGGGATGATAACTCCTCAGTCTCCATGGGCAACCTATTCCTAGTAATAAATTAAATTAAGTCCATCTATAATGTCAATGCACTGTCAACCCGTGAAAACTTTGATCTATGTAGAATGACTGCATCACATGGCAAATTTAACTGTCTTGTCTCAGGTTTGTCCTGAGTCTTCCAGCAGTCAGTGCCTCTTCTGCCAGCCAGAACTGGCAGGACTTGCAGCCTGCAAAGCTGATGTGGTTCAGACTTAGTTCAGTTGCAGACTTTCTATATTTGCACTTTCCTCTTATAGCTCAGAGTTAAAAATATCTTACATTTCTGTGTCAAGTACAGCACTCAAACCCCTGTAATGCAGTTTTGCAGTTAAATTACCGTGTCTGGATTAACTGTAAACTATTAACTTCAGTGGAAGTGCAGCAGAACTTGCTACTGTGAGAAATAAATCTACCTTTTTATTATCTTGCTTTCCGTTGTCATCCACTGCCTTCACAGATGATAGGTGCACCATTAAAATCTTTTCCAATTGTCATCTGTATTTCCCAAAACACCCGGTCTAGCAGACCTTTTTCACAGCTCTGCTTCTCTTTAATAGTTCTGCATTTTTTATTTACCACTGCTGCAATGGGGTGTTGTGTGTTCACTTGCGCCTACAATATTTCAAATAAATTCTTTTTATTCAGTGATGCATTTCTACCTCTCTCCACTAAAACACATTAAAAGTTAACTGACAGCCATGTTAGTGTTTTATGTTAATGTTTTACCTCTCAAAATATTAAAAGAGAAATCAGGGAAAAAAACCCCAAGTGCTGAAAGAATATAGCTTTTTGTGGTCTTCTGACATAAAAGCCTGAAATTATCTATGATTGAGTTTTATTTATTTGTGGAAAAATATGATTGAAGGATTATGACAAATATTGTAAGTAGGAAGTTTAATGATACATGTACTGTTATTATCAATGTATAACACATATGGCCACTGTGGAACTACTCATTACTGAGACCTGAAGTCAAAGGCAAAGCTGTAGGGCTTGAGAACCTAATCTTGCGAACACTCACTGTGGGGTGTGTGCTTCCTGATGTGTCAGGCAATGAAACAAACATAGGCAGAAAATATTCACCTGTGCTTGGAGTCACCACTCATCCTCATTCTTTGGTTTGTATTCCCAAACTGGATGAGATGTATGTGACAGGTACTGCTTGGAGGTGAGAGGGAGTATCTTCGGGATTGATTCCCAGGACAAAAATTATGATGGTTTCCCTGGAATCTCATCACTGAGCTAGTCAGCCTGGCAGCCAAGTAAGCTTGCTCTATTCCAGTGCCCATCAATCCTGATTCTACATCATTTGAGACTGGATTGTATTCCCTCTACTACTGCTATCCTGTCACTCTTTTAATAGAAAGGAAAACCCAGCTGCTCATTGCAGAAGGAAGCACAAAGTTCTTCAGTCAATCTCCAGTCTGAACAGCAAAGACCAAAGGACACCCCCAAAAAGAGGCATTGCATAGCCCTCACAGGGCCTGAGTCTCAGCTTAAGATGCTAGATAATTGTAACAGCTGATTTCTCAATTTGAGGCTTGCATAATCACAGCAGGTTGGAAGGAAATAATTAAACTGGATTTTTTTCAAAGTTCTATAAAATGTCATCACTGTGATAAGATGTACTGTGATGTTTCCATCCCTATAGACAATGTCAGCTTCACACTCTGGCCAAAGTTCACCGAAGAACTGATGAATTTCAGAGAGCAGCTGTAACAGTTTTTTACAGATATTTGATTTAATATGACATGATACTTTCTTTCAAAAGATGTATGGAGCTATACTATGGCAATAAAACACTTTTGCAGTGAATACAGAACAGACTAACTACTCTTTAGAGAGCTGTTTCAAAGGAAATCACCTTACAAGGATCTGAGAAAACAGGTCTAAGACTATTAAGCCTTTTCATTGGTGATTGCAAGGAAAACCTTTTATGATTAGTTCATGGTTAATGCAAACATTCATAGTGCAATAAATAATGATATCAGGACAGAGTGATCCACTTCTAACTTACTGAAAGAACATTTAAGTCGTCAATGATAAAATTGTACATTCAGGTGTAGGAAGGTAAGATCATACTTTTAGACTAGGAGACCATAAAACAGAGTCTGCTGAGGATCAAGGAGTTCTGTTTAGCTGAAAAGAAGCTAACATAACCTTGGATTTAAAAACTTAAATGGGATGGAACATTAAAGAGGTATGTTCACCTCTATGCACAGAGTAAAGCAAGATCAGCGTTAGAAAGAATGACAAAAATTCCAGGCTGCCACTGAAGAAAGACACAATTATCCTGTGACAGAAGAAACTCATGTGTGTGGAAATGGATGCAAAGAATATATACTCCATGGCTATTCCAGACCAGAGGCAAGGCTGACTGGTGTATAATTCTCTAATGCTTCTTTCTCAGAGGCTGTTGTAAACTGTACAGCTGTTACTTTACAACTGTAAAGCTGCTGTTCTCCAAGTCATTCAAGAAGATTACATATACCACATTTGGTAGGTCCCAGGGATGTGTGTTTAGAATACGTACTTCTGTCAGTTAAATGAAGCCAGAAAGGACTGAGAGAGAAGCAAAATTTTGTTGTCATTCAAAACAAACTGAGAAAAAGAAATTTTAAGGCTAAATGTTCAAAAAGGTTATTAGAAGTTAAAGGCTAATAATAGGTTAACATGGGGACCACTGAGTCTTACATTAGCAAAAATATAGGAAAAGTAGATGAAAAGTGAGGCAAAAAGCCTTAAAGATGCACGAAGTTATTCAGAAAAATCAGTAGACAAAAGATTTCAAGGAGAACTAACAGAGCTGGAAGAAGACAGAGCACAAGGGAAGGCAAAGTTCAGTACTGATAAATCCAAGTGTGCTTGGTGACAAGAAGTCTAAATTTATTATGGGGGAAAAGACAGGAACAGAACAAAAAAAACCTGCATGGAAAATCCGGTAGTAAGATCTGCTGAACACTGCTGTAGTCAAAACACTATGCAGACAGAGAAAAATGGAATTTTTCTGACCATATTACTCTGGTCTAGATCATAGGAAAGAATTCTGATCTTCACCTTGCCAACAACAATCAGAAAGAGAAAGCTTTTAGGAAAAATGAACTAAAAGTTAAAAGACTCCTTTAGGAAGAGACAGCAAGAAGAACACATTATATTTAGGAGAAACATATACAAAACCATGGGTAGAAAAATGATTGTCAGGTGTTCTACTTTCTACTTTCATAATGCAAGAATGAAAGACTTAAATGACACAGAAAGGCAATAAGATCAAAAGTGATCAAAAGTGATTTTTAAATAGAGTAAGTTGCATGTGGAGCTCATTGTCACAAAACAATCTGAAGGTCTAAAAAGATCAGTGGGAATCAGAGCGAAGTTAGACATTTGTCTGAAGGTATAGAAATCCCCAGACAACAAGGCATAATCCAAATTCTACCTGGCAGGAATTAGAAAGTTAGTTCCTACTTACGAGTTCTTCCCTAGTAACTCACTGTGTCACTTCATCCATTTTCTAGTGAAACATTAGGGATGAGACTTTTAGTTTAGATGATACAATACCAGAAGCATTGAATTCCAAAATGCAGCTCTAGAGATCATTGATGTGGAAAATTGGAAAGGAGGGGAGTGTTTAGGTCGTCACCAAGCTGAATACATCTGTAGACAGTGCAGTAGCAAAATAAGTAAGGATACACCCATGCCACACATTTTTGCAGAGTTATTCTAGCTTTCATAATATAAGGATATAAGCAGGCAATGTTTGCAGAACATTGGGCCGAGTGACACAGCTGGGGAAAGAAAGCAAAACCAACAAAGACTGTTTGTGTTTAAACCTTTGTTTCTCCCAGATAAAGTTTCAAGGATGTCATAACTTTTCTCTTTGCTTTTCAGAAATATACCAACTGGTGTGAAAAAATGTATGAATTCTCCCTATAAAACTTGCCTAGCTCATTTCATGTGTGTCAGTTATTGCTCTAAAGAGGAAAAAAAACCCCAGCTTTTCTTTTTGAAATAATGACCTGGCAGCATGAAATATTTCTTTCAGAGGGTTCATTTGGCTTTGTAGTCATAGCCAGGCTGCTAGTCTGGCCTCACTGCAGCCTTAAACAGGAGATGAACCCAACAGCCCTTTCCTAGTGATGTCTGAAGTACAGGCTTACAGGCAAATCCTTGCTATTCCCTTTGGTTTAAGAGAGAGAAGACCGATGTCATCTTCTCACTGATAAACACTAATACCAAACTGGAAGTTAAAGTGAATTCTCTACCCTAGAAGAATATGCCTGTTGGGTGAAATCCTGGAAACATTTGAATGAAATAGCAAAAATCACACAAGAGATCAATAGAGCCAGAATTTCAGTCTGTAAATTTATATCCTTTCCAAGTTGTAAAAGGACATCATAGGAAGGGCTTTCTCGGGTGGGCTCTGACATTTTCCTACAGTGTTTGTGAAAAAAGTCTCTTGGTAGGTTGATTGCAAAAATGTCTCAATATTGTATACCAAATTTTTGTCTGCTAAGTGTTATATTTTACAATTAGATTTTCTAGATATGTTCTTTTTAACTCTTCCCTATTTTAGTTAATTATCTCACTGCCTTTTATTTTATACTTCATGCAATTCTTCTGGTTCAATAGATTCTGTATTCTGCAACACTGGTGACAATCCTTCCTCTGGTTCTCTTACTTGAGTTTCTCATGTTTTCACTGTTCAAAGAAGAAATTTACAACTATATGAGATGACAATTCTCTACCCTGAAGTTCTCCCTATGACTTTTTCTGTTTTGGCCACACAGAAAGCTATTTGCCCCTGCATATCTTGTAGTTGCTTATATGCTTTACTCTTTATCGATCTGCCTATCCATGATTAATGTCTCAAGCAGATTTTCAGCACTAAAATTCCTTTTACTTCATGACAAAGCATTTGGCAGATGCATAGCCTCCCTTTGTTTATTTCTGTACAAGGGCTATTATTTTACAGCTTGATATTCACAACGGTTTTGTCACACCAAAGACCACTACCAACATAAATGTGACTTCAGTTTAATTCATACCTAATTTAATGCCCCATTGCCTTTCCATAGTCAGAAATAAGTGTTTTACAGATACAACCCTGCCTGTGTGTTATTTTACGGAGTCCATCTCCTTTTGCCTTTGAAGATTTCACAGTTCTTGTTTCTTTTCTTCTCTCTCCATATTTGTGATATTGTGAAGCTTTGTTTACAACCTTTGTTTTACAGGTATCAATATAGAGACACTAAGACACAAATCTATCTCCTGAATAGTCCCATTGTCACTCAAAGAATGAGCTGAAAAGCAAGATTTGTGAAAGTAGATGAAGTCTTGAACCACAGAAACATCTATCCACCTTGATACAAAAATTCAATTTAAATGCAAAACAAAACCTTTGATGATACAAAAATATATTTCAGTTTATAGAGCTTAACTAGTTGAACCTTTATTAGTTTTATTATCCTTGTCTTTTTAATGAAATCAGTACAGTAATAATACAGTTTTCCTAACTGAAATAAAATTATGATTGAAATTGTCATTGTATGGTTGTGACATAAACATACAGGAAGAAGCAGTGATATTTGTAGTGCTGGTAAAATGGAAATTGTAGGATAGATGGAGATTTAGACCCTAAACCTCTACATGTGAGTGCAGTTATTTATCTTGGCAATAGTAGGGTTCAAGAAGCTTACTGGAAAGGAAATATGAAGTAGATGGAGGAATTGAATCAAGGTTTCCAACGAGGTTTCTTTGCTGCTTGAATCACAACCTCCCTTTTTAGTTGACTTCTTAAAAGATGTCACTATGCCTTCATTTAACCTTGACCGGAAAGCCAGCATGTGGTGGCACTATTCATAAAGCACTGTTCATTAATTTATTAAGGTCTCATTTAGATGGTTTTTTTCTCCAAGCCTGTGCCATATCTTTGAGTCTCGGCAAGTGCCAGTTCTTGTTCATCCCTATGCATTTGTCTTTCTGATGCCCAAACCTGCCATTCTCCTATAGCAGTGATGGGCATAACACAGTTCAAAAGATGCCCAGCTCCTCTGATATAATAACAGCTAAAGAAAACCTACCCTCAAAGCAGCAGTTCTGGTGCCAGTGGAGCAAAATGCTCTTGACTCCCACTCTCTTTCCATTTGTATCTGTCCAGAAGCATTTTTGAAATAATTAGCAGGGACACTCTGGCTGAAGTCACTTTGATGTGGCCCTGTTGAGTCTCTTCCATTGCCACTTGGTAAGGGAGAACCTTCCCTGGCCCGTATTAAAAGCATTTCTTCTACAAGCACTCAGAATTGGGTGACTTTCTATTGACCTCTTGAGAAAGAGAGCAGTTCTGTAATGTCTCTGCAGTTCGTAAAAAGCCAGAGCCTCTGTTCCCCACCTCTTTGTCAGGTATTCATCAGAAAACCATTAGCCTAGCAAAGTACTGGAAGATGCATTTTTAATGCAATAATACTTCTTTTACAAATTTATTTAGTGCAGCATGACAACTTTGCAGGTGTAGGTTGTCATTATTTGATATCTCTCCATTCTTCTTCTGTCTATAGCCTTTTGATAGGCTCTCCTTATGTTTCAGTTCCTTTTTCTGGTCTCAACAGCAGCCACCTGGGATATGAATAGGTGACTGACTGACCTTGGTCAATAGCACTGCTTCACATGTGGTCTGTGGCTCAGAAATCATATGGGGTCACAAATGAGGACAGTTTGCATAATAAGCCTGCCTTATAACAAGAAAAGAAACTTCCCTGATATGGGGACGAGCTGTACTATTGTGCTAAATAATGATGCAGCCATAAAGAAACATAGTCTTGTTGAATAGAGAAAAAAGATATGTCTTTACAGTCATGAAATTCCATCATCATTTTTTGCTCGGTAAGGGGTAGGATAAAAATAGACAAACATTTTAGGCCTGTTTACAATCTTGGTTTTTCACTTACAATCTCACTTATAAATAAATAAAGTTTGTAAAAAGCTTTCCTTTTGGACCATTGCAGTAATTATCTGAGTATCTATATCTATCGACAGCACACACCAGAGAACTCACTGAAAAATTTCCTTACCCTTGCAGTAACTTCTAAAAAGATTCTGAATGTCAGAGCTCCATACAAGGACGCAATTGGATATCTGCAATATTTCTTAGCAGTTTAAGAAATCTAGAAGGTCTAGAAATACTTGTTTGCAATTACTCAAAAGAAGGCCATAGCCCTCAGTTACAGAGAACTTCACTACCTGGAGAATCCCCCTCCACTTTGCTGTAGCTTTGCTTACTGATTACATGCATAGAAATTAGTGGCAACTCTTTTCAATATGCTACAAATAGAAATGCTTTAAATAGAAGGAAAGTTCCCTTCTTCTCGCGTTCAAGAGCTCAGGCAGGGCTGCTCTGGAGGCGACAGACACGACACTGCCTCTCATATGCTTCACTTCTGTTCTATCAACCCTTTTTTCGCTCTAAAATAAGCCAAGCAGATATTGTGACCACAAATGGTCAATTGTCCTTTGCTTGTAAGAGAAATGGATAAGGGGAAGCCTTTTTCCTCTCCATGAAGCCTCTGTAATGAACATAATAAAGACCAAACTAACGAGATTCTGCAGCACTTTAACAATCAGTAGAAATGGATAAGAAATGCTACACTTTGTCTAACTATCTCAACTTCCCTACAGAGACTTAGAATGCATGTGTTCTTTATAGCTCAGCTGCATATGGGAAGTTACATTTTTGCTAAATGCAAGATTCCTGAGAAGCTATTTCATACAGTTTGCTCTTTGTTCAATTCTTTTGTCTCTTCAGAAAGGCATGGTTGAGGGGGGACAAAAAACATTTGTGAACTCTCCTCCTTATTTTTCAGATACAGGAATTTCAGTCCCTTACAATAAGTTCTGCCTGGCACTATGGTCCTTCCTGCTCCATTCATTAAAAATAGCAATGCAGCAGCATGAATAAATCCTTTGGGATTCTACATTAAATGCAGAGTCTTGCATCCTGCGCTGGCTTACATCTGTGTAGCCCTTTTGATGTCTGTTGGCACACCACTGCAGCTGTCCCTTGTAGTAGGCATTTGAATTGATTAACATGCTTGCTCCCTTTTTATTTCTCTCCTGCTCTCAGGGCCTCACCCTGGAAGATTTACTGCACTTTGGAGGGGTGAGGCACTCTGTAGATGCTCTGAGGACAAGATAATTGCTGAATCAAAATCTCCCATAAGAATGTGAGCTTTGAACTTTGCTTTCAAGATTTAAATTCTGTATTTCTCAACATGTGTATGAAAAATTGTCAGAGAATAATCTCCTCATAAGATGCCTGTATATAACCAGTGGAAGAGAGAGGAGCGTGACTTTAAAATAGTGCCCACTAAAATCCAGACAGTAAATCTTCAGTCCAGCAAGTAATTAAACACATAAATAGTCACATGAAGTTCCCTGGGACTACTCATATACACAATTATGAGTATAAGCATTTGCACTACTGGGATTTAATAATGCACATCTAATTAAACAAACCAAAAATGATTAGCAACCCAAACTGGGTTGAGTCACTGTCAGAACTGTGCTACAGTTGCTGACTAGTGCATTGTTATTCTGGACTGAAGATATAAATCAAAATTCCTCCTTTCATTAGGTGTGGATCCCAATGTTTTATTTTGCAATATCCAGTGGCATTAACATATTTTAAGAACTATCAAAGAGAAGATTCTTAGAGGATCTGTGGTTGCTAGGAGACTGCTGTTTCATCCTGCAAATCTTCCACACTGCAAAGAGCAAACTGGCAATAATCAGGTTTTCCTGCCAGACAGCACTCAAACAACTGAAGTTTATGACTTATTGTTTAAAAATTGTGATTTAAACTAAAGTTTGTACAAGAGGAAAATTCAAGAGTCCTTGGATTTCTTCAAGTAGGTATTTTATCTTTTATCTATAATATGGCACCATTAAATCGTTTTAAAATCAATAATATCTTGGGTATCTGATGTATAGAAACTTGTTTTCAGTGTGCTGACAAGTTTTTGCCACCACAGAAAGAGCTGAGCTCATTTAAGTCAATTCAGAGTGAGAGTTTGGCCATCCCCAGCCGCTCCATTTCCATTGCCTTACAGGCAGACCACCTCCACCCTGGGCAACCCCAAACTGCCTCCTTTACCCCCTGCACCTCTGGGAGCTCCCAGGTTACAGCTACAGCTACAGAAGTGCATTGATCTCCTTGGCACATAAACATCTCAGAATATGTGCACTCAGAGGTAGGAGTGCCACAGTGGAGTTTTTGCCACATTGACTCCATCTCCTAATTTTAAATAAATGAAAGGAAATATCCCGTATCTGCTAAATCAGTGTGGTTTTATTGCAGTGACTGAGAGGGCATAGTAAGGACCTCAGAAATCACTGAGGTCTTTAATTTGTTAATCTTTAAAATTCTGTATTCTTTATGACCCAGGAGCTCTGCTAAGCACAAGAGCATGCTATTTTCAATGAAATGACACTTGTGATCAGAGCTCTGTATCAGTTTTATGCTCTACTGGATCACTGCCTTTAGTACAGTTTAAATAGGTATATGTTACAAAGTTATTCAACTGTGAAGAATAATGTCTATTTTTTCATTCATGGCTTTTCAGTTATTCGGTATAACATCACAACATTAAACCCCAATCTGTAGGTGACTGGAGCCAGTCTTTTTATGGATTTTGATCCTGATTCTGTTTAACTACAAATGCCTTCATTTCTTATCATACACCAGGACAGAATAATGTTCTGCTCTGATCCGTCACTGTCCTCATCTAACATCATGGCCAAACTCTTTTCTCCTTCATGTGTCTGTAAGGGTATACAAAAAAAAGTACCCGTGGGGACAAAAGGGGCAGGAGAGAGGAAAAAGGGCAAAATGCTAGCTGAAGTCACAGTGTGGGTGACTGCCATTCCTTTCAGAAAAACTATAGCTTCCCCCAGAGTCTTCTGATAATCTTCTACTCACCCTGAAATGATTCAAACCTGGATTGTAATTATATTTAAGCACTTTATAATTTCAATCTAAAACTTGACAGTTCCATGCAATTACATGTCCTAAATGTGGATTTTGTCCCCCACTACGGTAAGATTATATAGTAATAGTAGCAACGAACATGGCTGAATCATTGACAAATTCAGCCTTAACTATCTTCTTGTGCTTGCCTTGACAACTAGACTATTGAATTCCAACAGTATGAAAATCTAAAAATAGCACTGTGTGAAGAAAGACTGCAGGCAACGCCACTAGATAATACAGGCTCAATGCTCCCGTGAAATGTGACACGTGCAAAAGCCAGATGCAATTTTAACAATACAGCTTCCTTTTCGACAAAGGAATCTCCAGAGTCTGATTTAATGTCTCCACAGCAAAGCCTAGCAATTCCACGTTTTGTGTAGGAGTAAGAACAGACTTCTTTAAACTCCCAGAAAAGAACCCCTGAGAAGAATGCTAATGCACAGTGCAGTGAAAATAAAAAGACCTCTGATGACCCTGTAGCAATTAAGACACCATCCAAGCCCAGCATAGAAGTCACCTTACATTATACTTGAAATTATTACAATGACACCAGTGGACTCAGCAACGCTGACACACACCAGTAATATCGTGGCTTTGCAGAAACAAAAATCACTACAGCTTAGGAAATATTTCCTAGACAATACTGGAGTGAGAACCTGGCTGGCTTTCATGCAGGAATGCAGAGGGGAGCTGGCAAGAGGAGCTTTAGTTACTTCCATACCCTGCCTAAAAAGTAGTGAAGAGACAGATGACAGTAGTTAGTGAATTAGTTGAAGACTTGGGGAGAGCAAAGTTCAGGTCTCTTCTTCCTCAAAATCACTGCCTCGCCTTGGGACTCCCTTAGGGAACTCGAGCTTTCTTTAAAGCAGGTAGTTCTCTAAACCGTGTTTTACCTAGCAGATTAATTTGACAGTAATTAATATTCACCATCTTAAGGCTCTAAGTGAGTTATCCATATAAATACATCTACATATAATATAGATATGTATTAGGAATATATGATGATCCGTCATCCTCTCTTGACCTCCACGTGGACAGCAGACACTATAATTTAACAGAAGACTGAGAAACACCTCTTTTACAGATGCATAATTTGCATGTACCGTAAGACAACTGAGGGAACAAAGGTACAAGGCAAGTTTTACACTGGCATAAAAAGAAAAGCAGCATCAACCAGCAGCACTCCTAGGAATATGATCTCTTCTTTGATTCCCCATATTTTTACTTTCCTGGCATGGAAGTCAAAGCAGTGACTAGAACAAGTTCTTTTCATTCAAGTAACATCCTAATTCCCTTCTAGTCTGCTCTGAGTTTGGGGAGATTTTTTTATCTTTTGGGAAGATCCTATTCCTTTGGTGAAGAGACTGGTTTGAAGGAGGAAGATCAAAGATCTCCTCAGCATTATTCTCTGGCCTCATTCTTTTATTGCTTAAGTACTCTTAAACAATTACAGGCAAAAATCCAAACGATCTATCACAGGCCACGGCTTTTTATTCCCTGGAATTACCGTTGTTCCAGAAATAGATGTAGCACCACTGGTATGACTTTGAAGCCCCACTCCCGTTGGTTGGAAGCAGGATGAAAAATAAAGCGAATCAATAAAGAGATACTGTTTTCCACCACTGCTGTGACAGGAGAAGTGAAGGCTTTGAAGTTTGCCTTTCTTTTGAAGGAAATGTCTGTGATATTGCCTGAGTATATTGGTGCATCTTGTTTAGTTTAGTCTTCCCTGTCCATAGACTAGTCCGCAAGAGACAAAAGTCATGAACACAGATGTCCTACTTTTAGGAGACCTGATCGAGTCCCCAGTGTACGGGTCCCAGGGAAGCAGTGGTGCCTTGGGAACTGACTCATGCTGAAGGCAGTAAAGCAGAGAGAAAATTCCCTTTGTTGTAAGAAATATTTACACTGATTTATATTGTACTTTGTTTGTGGACTCAGGCATGAAGACCATGAAAGGTCTGTTCTCCTGCCCCAAGAAAGGGAAGTTGTATGTAAATCCTTCCAATCTTTATGGAACATGCCACAGCTATTATGGGAAACCCCCCCAGTTTATAACTATCTCTGTGATTAAAATAATCCCTCTAACACTTTCTCTACATTTTTTGTCTTCGCTTTGAATCCATTATTTCCTACTCAATCCACACTGAACATGAAAAATGGTAGATTTCCATTCTCTTTACAGAAATCTTCACCCAGTTTGAAAACAAATATCTTCATTCATTGCACTCTTGGTTTTGCTAGGAAGTTTTTTGTCTGTCTTGGGATTCTGGTTGCCTTCCTCTGAACCTTTCCTTTAGGGTTGGTTCTGAACACAGGGCACAAAACTAGGGACCACAACAAGAATTAGAGGTGAAGTTTTATTTAACATGGTTACTTTTATCACCTAGATAGGTATAGATGCAGTTAGACCATAAAATGCATGTTTTGTAACAAATAGAGTTCTACAAGTGTAGGATGTATGAATTTTGCAGTTCTGCTCCCCCTCTCATCTCTCTCTCCCACTTCCCATCTTCAACATTCATTAACAAAACATCCTCATTATGTAGAGACATATGTAGAGACACAAAGATGCAAGCACAGAAATTCATGGGAGAAGCTATGTTAGAATTCACATGGCTTCCTGTGTTTTCCTCTGGCTTCTCAGTCTCACTTGAAGTCTTCAGTTACACTGTCACTGGTGGGGTCACACTGGATGGAACTGAAGGGTACTGAGGGCTGACTGGGCAAGCAGTGTGGCTTCACCTCACTATTTTAACCTTTTGTGATGTTATGGCATCATAGGATGCTGAACAACTCTAAAGAAAACAGTTCATCAATCTTGTGACAAGTGCTGCTGTGTCTCTGCACCATAAAGGAAAAAAAGTACTGCACTTATCTGTCCCTATTTCAGTTGGTCAGGTCATCGGGGAACAGTTTTCCCTCTCATTTGAAAAGTTTGTACTGCTCCTAGCACTATGGATCCTCACCTCTGCTCATGCCTACAAGGACTATTTTCATAAAAACCAAGCATTTAATCACAATAGGTGCACAGGTTCAAATAATCTGGTTGAGCAAAAATATACTGAACAATTCACGTTGAGCCTGAGCTATCATTTTAAGGCAGGAAGCCCCCTGTTTCCAGCGGTCTTTGTTCAGGTTTCACTGGATGGTTTGCCCAGTGACATAGAGAAGAAGTGTAGGTTCTTTTGGGACCCTTTTCTGAGAGAAACTGCAGCGTTCATGCTACTTGGGGGTGCTGGGTATGACAGAAATCAGCTTGACTCATTGAAACAGCCATTTAAAGGAGAACCTCCAGCGATATAAATCAGCAAGGCTTCACTTCACTGGAGCTCTGCTAATTTACCCCTGTTGGGAATGTGGCTTTGAGACTTTACAGAGTGAAAAAGAAACTAAGGAGGCAAAACAAAGATTCTGAAATATTAGGAAATAAAACAGCTTGAGAATGCTATGTTTCCCCAACCATGCAAAAGAGAAGCCTGTAGGTTAGTTTCAATTTAATTCGTTGTTATTTGATACATGTTCACACATGCAGGATGTGTCATGGAGAATTTAAATGCTTGTTTTGAGAAAAATTCCCAGTATTTCTTTTTATCTTATTTCTGTTATGATTGTTCCCCCGGTCTGTTTCAACCAAAAATTCAGTGAGGTCAGACCTTGCTAATGATTTTTGAAATGCTAGTGCTAAAGAGGTCTTCAACCATACAGACAGAAATACAAAAAAAAAAAAAGAAGGAAGACCTAGTGTATATTGAAGGTCAGACAGAAGTTCAGGATAACTTAGATGTTGTCTAGTTATAAAAGAGATTCTCCTCAACTTTCAGTATGAATGATAGTGAACAGGGAATAATTGGAGGATATCTGAGTAAGGACAAGGAAGGTTTAACAGAAACTATCATAATTAAGGCAGATTCAAACTAAGGCTCTTCACTCTGCTGATGTCAGGAATCCTGCAGTAACCCCCAGCCCAAAATCTTGCTCAACTGACACATGAATAGGCAAGCTCAGAAGCAAAGCTTTTCTCTGTGTGCAATGGTACAAATATATCCTAAGTGGTGAAGAGAAAACAACATGAAGTGAAGCAAAGGCTTCACGGTCAAGCAAGCTGAGCAATCAGGGATGAGGAGAAGTGGCATAAATCATGACAGTTCTTGCAAAAGTAGCTTTTTGTTAAGAGAAGCAATTTCATACTCAGGGAACGAATTGTGATCTATCTAGATTTGCACAAAGTAGTTCATAAAGTGCTCAGTTGAGAATTACTGTCTAAAGCTTATAGAATGGAGAGCAATTCAAGATGATTAATCTGAACCAAAACTGTACATAAATGTTAAAATGGAAGTCTGTCGGGTTGTAAAGTGGTTATTGGAACTTTCCAAGAAGATTTTGGACACATTTTGTTGCTAATACTTGGTAGTGACCTTGAGCCAATAAACAGGTTTGCCTAAATAATAAAGGCATTTTGAGGTATTGTCAACAATTAGGAAGCTCATATAAAAACTGGTTTATTTATAAGCAGAATAATGGAAACTGATGAATTTTAACACAACATATCCACATAAAAACTTTATGTTGTGGAGCTCATCTTTTGGCAGCAGCAGAGAAACAGGGTTCCAGGTGTGTTGTTAGATTGTGAAACAGTTGTGAGTCTCCAGTGAGAGAGAACCACAAGAAATCTGAGACAAGCCTAAGATGCACTGCAGATATATTTTCTTTATAGTCAGTGGAGCATACATTTACCATACAAGGTACTGCCAAGGTGCTTTGTACATGATGTTTATTCTGATCATCCATTTTCAAATCAGATTTAAGGTAATTTGGAACAGATCCAGAGAAGGAATACTGAAATGACAGAGGGAAAGGAGTACAATCTTCTGAGAGCAGTCAGAGAATCACATCTTGTTTTCCTTCTCAGATAAAACTTCTCCTCAAAAATCTGTATGGGAATGTAAAAACAGGGTGGGAGTAATAAGCTTTAAACATAAAATTGGTACAAGATCAAAGAGAGAACTGGTCATACAAAATTTAACATGGTTAAAATCACCCTCTGATTTCAATCAGTTTAGTAATGCTCAGAAAAACAGGGTAAAACCAAATCTAACTGTTTCAAGATGGATCCCAGCGGCCTGATGGACGCTGAATGACAGAGTACGAGCGTTCTGGTGCAGTGCAAAAATTCTGGGCATTGAGCTTAGTCATCTGCTCTAAGAATTAAAAAGTCAATCTTTTTGTTTGCTGAGTTGGGTCCATTTATGCTGTATCTTTGCTGTACGCAGTTAGTCCCAAACATCTGAGTTTTCATCTGTAACTTAATTTTGCTGTGGAGAATTTCACCCTAAGAAACATCAGCAGTTTGTCCCAGGTGGAGAGGGAATGCTGGGGGAGTGCAATGCTGCTCTTGGGGGTGTTAAGAGATTTGCTGTGACTTACTTGTGGTTGTTCACATCTAAACTGGTTGACAAATGCCTTTCCTCATGTCCAACATGGAAACCCTCCACAGCTTAATGTCACCCTCCCATTCTTTCTGATATGAGTGATGTTGCTTTTCCCAAGAGAAAATCTTCAGTGGCCCCGACAAATTCATTCATATGGAAAGGATAAAGGCTGTTAGTCTTGGCAGCTTCTGCCTTCTTCCCTCAGTGTTAAACCTATTCACCTTTCATATATGAACTATCTTCAGATGGTCTGACCAAAGTGGAGGCATTTTATGGCCCGTGGTGTGGAGGTATGGCTGGAGGACATGCTTTCTGAGCAAAGTATCTACTACAGTGGCAACTGTGGAGACTTGGACTCAATTTTCTATGTATCTCCATGAAATTTCAGGAAAGATTTTTACAGAAAGATGATTCTTCTTTCATAAACATCTATCAGATACATTCAATGCAATCAAATTCAAATGGACACTTCCTCCAGCTCTTTTAAAGTTTCTACACATGAAATTTTAGTCTTTCTTTGGGTATTGTCTGAGTGGTGCTTTAAAGCCGAATAAAAGAAATCTCTAAAAATTGATTAAGATCTAATTAAAGATTGATCCTATCCAATTATGCAGTCTCTAATTTTCATTAAATCAAATTTTTAACTTTTGTACTCTGTAGGAAAAGAAAAGAAAAAGGACCACAGTGGTTTCTATCAATAAAACTTTAGTGCAACAGCAAGCAAGAAAGAACGTTGTAGTAATGTAGTTGTACTGGAAACGAGGGGCAGTTTACAAATGTGCCAGAAGTCCAGACACCTTTAGTCATGAATGAGCTCTCATTCACAGCTTTCCTCTATGAAGATATAAAAGTAAATTCCGCAATGATAAACAAGTCTGAGTAAACAGTCAGAATAAATGAGTGGCAGTAACTTCCTGCTACTCTTTCTTTTCTGGTACATTTGGCAGCAACAAGCCAACATTCCACTCCAAAGTGACTGAACACAGTGGGAAAACTTGGTGAGCACTGAGCCAGAGTCTGGCTCCTGTCTCCTCCTCTAAAATGAAACAGCTCTTTCCAGGAAAACAAAAGATAACAAGTAAAATAAAAAATTCATCTCCAGGGTACTCCTCCCTTTCCAAACATACATTGGGAAGATTCAGAAGGATGAGAATTAACCCCAAGATCATAGGGGAAGGAAATTTCATTAGACATCTGAAAGATATGAAATCTCATGATTGCTTATCCCTCAAAAAGTGATCATAAAGGAAATAAAACATGAACACAATGTGAACAGAATAGAGTGGTAGATAGACCATCAGCATGACTTTTTCATTGTAAAAATGTTTTGGTTCAATAATCAATACTGTGGACATTTATTATATAAAAAACCCAAATAACTGGGTCACTATACTAAGTTTTACGTATGTCAATGACTAAGAATATTCTGCCATTGTCTTGAGGTTTTTTGACTCATTAATGAAACATGGAAAGATAAAAAATTAGGGGATCACAATATCCTTTATTCATTCTGCTAACTTGAAAACAACCCAGAGGTTGTCATGCTGTCTAAAAGGCAATAACCATATTCTAAAGAGGGAAAAAGGCACAGTAAAATTTCCTGGGGTTTCCATTAACAGCATCCATGCTTTCGTTCAAGCCAACAAATTACTTTGCTCCCAAAGAATATCAAAAAATATTAACTTGCAATCTAGGCTAAGTGAGGGGCAGGAGATTGTATTTAAAAAAAAAAAAAAAAACAAAACAAAACAAAAAAAACCC